>APFE030797819.1:3955-66645 GCA_000404065.3 Pinus taeda | reverse complement strand
TCTACCTAGCTACTTGATCTGCCAAGATTAAACAGTTTGGACAGATATCATTCTCTATTCTACAACATGGAAATTGAAAACATGGCATGATCCAGATTAGACTATTGGACCACCCATCCAAATTTGAGTTTTTATCCAAACTGATACAGGGATTGCCTTCTTAGGGAAATATGGGATCTTTGCCTTTGTGAAAGCAGAGCATATTTGGACCTTTGATATCCAATCATGAAATATGAAACTTATTGGTATAGGTATCCAACAGTATCATTCAAGAATTATTCATTTGTGTAATGTAAAGGAGGTTGCCCCCTCGAGGAGGCTGAATTCTAAGGCGTTCAACTATCTTTTCTATCATTTTGTGAGCTGGTTTCATAACATTTGGTGTCAGAGCTTTGGATTCTAGGGTTTCACTGCTCCAAATAGGTCATCATGGCATTTTCAATATAACCTTTTTCTGCGAAATTTCAGAAGCAAAAATAAGAACCCATTTGAGACGAAATCGCACTAAACCTCGGGTCCAAATTTCAGAGATTTTTGCACTATATTTGCGGAGATATGATCTAAGGAAATTGGTATTTTTATAGACTCCTAAATTACATTCCAAACAGGGGACCTGGGGAAAATCGTCATAAATTTCTCTCTGAGCATCAGATTGAAATTTCGTAAGAAGGTACAGAAAGAGGATAGATTGTAGTCTCTTGTATATGCTTTTCAGAGCCAAAGGTTGAAACAGTGACACATGGCACGTTGTATAGTTTCAATCTACTGAACCAGTCTATATTCAGGTCACTGTGGGAGATTTGGAATAACTCTTCCCTGGAGAATCCAATTTTGATCAGACTGGTGGCATTGGAAAGAGGACGCAGAGGGCTACTGCAGGTCGTAATTTCAGATTTTAAAGATATGTAAGGACGGAGTTACAGTCATTTCAAGATTGAGCTCCTAAAATCAAGAAAAAGCAAGATGAGGAAGTTTGATGGCAAGGATCCAGTAAATTGGATACTTCAGATGGAGCAATATTTTGATCTACATGGTGTACCACTATTACAAAAGGTATGTATTGCATCTTCATATTTAGAACTGAATCAATTTTTATGGTATAAAGGGCTTTGTTCTCTTAAACAACTTATTACGTGGTCAATTTTCACGGAGGAAATGATAGCACATTATGAGGATACAAAGAGCAACACCTTCATTACAACAACACCAAAGCAATTGGAAATAGTAAAAGGGCTTTGTTACATACTAGAAATTAAAATTATGGCAACAAGGAAGTCTACCCCTCACAACTATAAAGATGGAAGTGTTGTTTCTCCTAGCCTTCCACAACCTACAAGGGTTACACCACAACAATTGGAAGAGAAAAGAGAAAGAGGGCTTTCTTACAGTTGTGATAACAAATGCACTAAAGGTCATAAGTGTGCTGAGAAAAAATTATTTTATATAGAGTATGAAGAGGAGGAAGAAACGAATCAAGAAACATCAAAAGAAGAGGATATATGCTAGGACCCAACCCCAGAGAAAGAAGAAATGAATCAAACCATATCTTGTAAAGAATGGGAAAGAATTACCACTCCTCAAACTCTCACAATAGAAGAAAATATCAAGAAGAAAAAGGTGCAAGAAGTGAAAGATCAACATCGGGAAAGAAGAAATGAATCCAACCATATCTTATAATTCATTGGTCGGAATTACCACCCCTCAAACTATCAAGATAGAAGGACATATCAAGAAGAAAAATCTTCAAGAAGTGAAAGATCACATCAAGCATCATGAAATGAATCTGACCATATCTTGTAAAGCATTGGAAGAAATTACCACTCCTCAAACTCCAAAGGTAGAAGGACATATCAAGAAGAAAAAGGTTCAAGTAGTGAAATATCACATCGAGCATCAACAACAAGTTCTCCAACTTTTAAAGGATAATGACACTTTGGTGAAAAATTGAATGAAACAACAGGTAGATCAACATTGTAGTGAAAAAATTTTTGATGTAGGTGATTGGGTATTTTTACTGCTACATCTCAACCAAGCTATTTATGAGAAGGAAATGTTGGAAATACTATATGCACTTAAGAAATGGTGACCTTACCGAATGGGAAGACAATTCAAGGTAAAAATGGATCATGATAGTCTTAAATACTTTTTAGAACAAATATTATCTATAGAAGAACAGAAAAAATCGGTCACAAATATATCGGGTTATGAGTTTGACATCATCTATAGAAAAGAGAAGCAAAATTTTGTTGCAGATGCACTCTCAAGAAAGGATGAGGATGTGGAAGCATTGTTTTGTGCTATTTCTATTATCCAACCAGATTGGATAAATGAAGTAAAGGATGAATGGAAGAAGGACAAAGAAGTGTGGCCACTCATTCAAAAGTTGCAGAAGATCCCAATTCAAACAATATTGACAAAACTTGAAGAGGAAGGAAAAATCATATTGGAACTTGGAGCAGTCAGAGAAACAAGAACTTGACAGCTACGAAATCGATCAATTTCAGAGTATCTGATCAAGTGGAAGAACTTACCCGTTGAAGATTGCACATGGGAGGATAAGAATATTCTACAGAAGCATCAAGAACTACTCAAGCATTGAAGACAACACTTTTTAAAGGAGAGGGGCATGTTAGGCCCCTATACTACTAGTGTAACCCCTTATTGTTATTAGTAAAGCCCCCTTATTATATTGATGTACTCATGTAGTGCCCATATTGTTACTATTGTGTCCCATAGATGCCCACTATTATTATTATTATGCCCTTACATTATTATTATTATGTCGGCTCTGATTATATTATGACCCCTTAGACTCCTATATATAAGAATGAGGTCTTTTCATTTGTATCATCCAAGAATTATTCATTTGTGTAATGTAAAGGAGGCTGCCCCCTCGAAGAGGCTGAATTCTAAGGTGTTTAACTATCTTTTCTATCTTTTTGTGAGCTGGTTTCATAACATTCATGTTGTAGAATAGTAGCATTTTTATTTGAAAATTTCTTCAACCAAATTCTCTATAATGTTCAAAATTCAATTTCAAATTTGAATCATAATTTGAGTATTGCAACAAAATGAATCATAATTCAAATTCTCTTAGAGGGGAGAAATCTAGCTCATAACCAGAGGAGATCTCAGACTTCATTAAAAGAATGGAACTGAGGAACTTGAACAATGAATTTACCTAAAAGGATTCCAAGCAATGTAGGGGCAAGCTTATGGGAGGATTGTTTCAGGCTTAGCTAGGTTGTTGACACATTGAGAGCAGTTTCTTGAGTTTGCAAGGAAGTTAAGGGAAAGGACCAACCTCATCCAATGTCATTATGAAATAGCACCTTGTTGGTCCTGAAAATGTTGCACTAAACATTAATATAGAATTGTTATGATAAAAATAGAATTTAGAAGTTGTAATATGGTTACTCCATTTTTGCTGGCAACATAATCTACTGTACTGCGTGTGCTAGCTTCTTCATTTTCATTTCTAGACCATCCATGAAAGTTTCTACCTTTTTATTATTTAAATTGTAGCCCAGATTAAGTGGACAATGTGCCAAACTGATCATAATGGATGAATATGCTAGAATTGGGTCACACTCATGACAAAATAATGAAAACAAGAAGAGACAAGTTTGATCACGTTCATTGCATAAGAAAATAAAGATCTGTATGGATTAGAAGGCTATATACTTCTCTCTTTTGTAGTAGAAGATTGCAGTCTAGGAGGTAATAGAGAATCATACAACTTATGTCTGCAGATAGTGTGTGACTTGTGATCTGCACTTACATCAATCTTAGAGAAAGGTATAAATTGAGACCTGTTGTGCAAGAAGAGGAATGTCATTATGGTTGTGCAACCTTATCCTGTAAGGGCTCTAGATTATACATCAGAAAGAAGTAATTTAAATGAGTGAGAGAAAGGTGATATATATACATTTGAGAATTGAAATGAGTTACAAATGGCTGACCTTTGGACGGTAACAATTTTCAATGTATATGTAGGGCCTACCTTTCAATGTTGAATTTAAATCTAGGTGAGCCAACTCAGTCTGTTGTATTTACTATTCATTAGATTTGTGGATGAAGTGTCTATCAAGCTGTCTTGAAGGGGTGGAAATATATTGAGAAGGGGGCTGAATTTTTTAAAACATGACATTTAAGGAGATCACTGGTGTGATCATAGAGCTTATCAAGTTATCAACTAATTTATTTTGGAAGGTTATGTTGATTCAATTGAAATGTTCACTTGGAAAATATTTGAAGGTGTTCTAGTATTCCAATGGAAAAATTATAGTGTTTGAAGAGATTTGGAGGCTACGCAAAGAATCATAAAGCCCTTTGTTATGCCTTCATGGATTGGGCTGATGAGGAAAAGAGAGTGGAAATCTGCCACACAAACTTATTAAGTTCTATTCTTTCATATGAATATGAAAATAATAATGGCAAGTTAATAATAAGAAGAGCACCATAATGTCACATTATCAACATAGAACATTTAAATAGATAAGAACAAGGAAATTGATAACCACAAGGATATCTAAGCATTACCAACAACAAAAATGCATCCAAAAATTTGATAAAACAGATATCAACTCTGCAAATTTGATAATACCACTTATTTTCGCTCCTGCTCACTCCTCAATGACACAGATGATATAATAGCAAAGAAGAGAAATCATAAATGATCAAGGATTTCCAAATTTGGATATTGAAAATATACCAAGACACCTAAATAGGCACAAACCTAACTATGGAAAGGATCTTCAAGAGTTTGGGGGGAACTCTTCTAATGATGTTCCACATGTCCTGGCATTTATGAGGTATATCTCATAATTGGAAGAAAGACATGAGGATGTCATGATCAAATTATTTATACCTTCTTTGGGATAATAGCATAATGGTTGGCTCAAACATTCTTGCAACCCAAAGAGCATACATTCTCTCAAAAGTCTAGTTGAAAGCTTCCTCAAAAATTTTCACCCAATATTTCAGAAATTTGATGATCATGACCAACACTTGTTGGAAGCCTTGCACATGGAAGGCCACCTTTGTCTTTTTGTAGGAAAGGGTGGCACTCACGAAGATAATGATGGAGCTTTTGTGGAGAGATAACACCCTCTAGTGCTAAGAAAAGGAATGGATGAAGATGAAAAGTTATTGTAAGAAGAATATCTTCCTCATCTCCTTCAACACGATGATCATCTAGATAAGGAAGACAATTTAGAGGGTGAATATCTATAGTGTGATGATGGTTCTATTCATATGAATAAACTGTTGAGCTCAAAATTTGAGGAAGTTAGCATTGTTGGCATCATTAAGGAGGCCACTAGCCTACTACAGATCCAAAAGAAGAATAACAAAATAGCTCTAATATAGACTTTATCCAGATTCATTATTTTCGCAAAGCAAAGAAATATCATATATTGTGTGTTTTGAACCCATTCCTATTTATGATGAATATGATCATATGAATGACATTAAAGAACATTTCTCATATGAATGACATTAAAGTACATTTCTCATATGAATGAAATTAAAGAACTCAATGTCAACATAGCTAATGTGATGTGTGACCAATCCAACACCAAGGCAAAGAATGACAGGGTTGTTCATGAAGAAGATAATGAAGCAATTGCTAAAGGGAGCATACCAGGTCAACCTTTTGATGAAATTCTTACCTCTCCATTTGATGATAGCTATAACAAATATGAATAAAATCCAACTTTAGAGATCTCAAGGGTCAAATGATATGCATGAGGGAAATTACAAAAGTACAAAGCACTATACAACATGTAATTATAGGATTTTTGTTGTTCTAGAAAGTGCAAGCAAGGTTTTCTCACAAAAAAAAATAAGGTAAAAGGAGGGGGTGAATGGGATGAATTTGTTTCTGTTCAGTTATCATATATCATAAATGGCTTGACAACAAATATTACTAGAAATTTTAGTGAGGAGCAGATGGTGTTTAATCAAATAGTCCACTGAAATTGCTCAAAGAAACCCTGAAATCTTGGTTGCCATCTCTCTTCTCTGTGGAAGAAATGGACATTATCAAGATGATGTTACATACAATAAAATTGTTGGGAATACAAGAGTTGTTCAAAATGGACCATTCAATCTAGAGGGTATGGGGATCCCAACATATTTTTATTTGGATTTTCATGTGTCTATTTTCAACAATTATCAAACACAACAGAAATGGATATTGTAGTATCGAAATTATGAATTGGTTACTTGGGATTATGGACTTCACATTGGGAGCTTTATCTTAAGAGTTTTGGATTCTCAAGTGATCCCAAGAAGGACGTGTGTTCCCAATAGGAGCAACATGTTACCCCCTAGTTTAAATGAGGGTACTGTAAGAAATTTGTCCCTCAAAATTATCCCACAATTTGTGGATAGATGACATCGATGGAATATTCAGATTTCTATTTCTATGATCAGCCTCTACCAGCTCTGATGATAGGTATTAATGTTTTTGGGATTCATCCTAAATTAGAGACAAGGCTATGGTTTTATAGACACTTGTGGGTAGTTAGATTTCATATTGAGGAAGATAACTAAGATATTAGATATCATTTTTGGGATTCAACTGCGTTAAGTAAGTCATTCAAACGTATGACCATTTCCATGAGAGGTAGTCATAACTGACTAATTTCTCATGATTTTTGAATAGTTCACTTTGAATCCCAAAAATGATATCTAATATAATGCACTGCGTAATCCCCCATACTTAAATTCAAAAAGAGTCAAGGGATCTCTACTTGAATGGTTCATGAGGCACAATATTTGCTAAGGTTTTGCAAATGGGGTAGCAAGCTAAGTGGGCTTGGTTGTGGGGAAAAAGTCCACAGTTAAGCGCGCTTGAGCCAGAGGAGATCTGGGATGGGTGACCTCCTTGGAAGTCCTGGTTACCGGGTGCAAGCCCCGGAAGTGATGATTGATGCTATGTGATTCGTTCTCCACATTTCACTAGTTTCAATCCCACTTCTTCACCCCTGTGAGCATCACCCGATGCAATGAGTGCTAAGTGAACTATTCGAAAATCATGAGAAATTAGTCAGTTACGACTACCTCTCATGGAAATGGTCATACGTGAATGACTTACTTAACGCAGTTGAATCCCAAAATGATATCTAATACATTCACTTCCATTGCAAAGTGGTGGATATTCGATATAGAGACAAATATTGTGAAAAGTGTTCAACACATGTTGGATTATGGGGTAAGAATGGAAGCCCATATACAGACAATGTAGAAATTTGTTGTAGATTCAAACTTCTTATGTAATATGCTAAAACAAAAGACTTGAATCTACTCTACTCATCAATGGAAACAATTAAACAATCGATAAATCACAACATAAACATGAGACAAGATTCAATAACATATGCTCATATATTTATCTAAGGGGAAATATTGCTTCTCAAAACCCCTTCCTATATGTATATTGAATCATATCATAAAATATATAAGAAATACAATGCTTGTTCAACCTGAATAATCTCTTCACAAGTATAATCTATCACACTTCTTCCTAGACAAGCTATAGTCAATACTTAACCAAATCCAAGCCTACCCAAGTCCCTATTTCCTTGCATCATTTCATTGGGAATTAGACCCCTATTAAATAGGAAATTCCTCTTCTAGAACTCCGTAATCCCTATAGTCCTTTCTTTGACTGCATGCACCACCTGTACAACTCAGAAAATTATACAACTGATATTACACTTCCCTTGAACTCCAATCTCAACTGGGTAACTCGAATTTCATGCATTCATGAATTAATTATGGATGATTCATCAGTTAACTAGTTGAACACATGAAGTTGCATCCCACTGCTAGACCTCCAAATAGTTCCTCCAGTAGTTGGAACTAGTTTAACTGACATTAACTCAGTTTAACTGACATTAACTCAGTTTAACTGAATTAAACTATTACAACTCAAATTAAAATCAACCTAGGCTCATAAATTTAGTAACCACTCTACATGAATCAAGTTAGGCCCTCAACTTGAATTAACTGATCCAACTACGTGAAATTAACTTAGTTAAATTATTCTTGTTATCTTGTGATGTGGAATTACAATTTTCTCCTAATTTAATTCAAGGTAAAATTAAATCAGGATTTTCTTGGTGTCATTTTCAACACTCTCTCTCAAAAAGAAAGGGATTCACATCTACGTCAATCTAACACCTTTGGAATGTATTTCTTGCAACACTTATCACTGTTGATGTTGCGACTACAACATCTGCGACTGAAGAGCATAAAAAAAAATCACTAAACCAATTTGCAACTGTCTATTGGGAAAACTATGTTTTTGATGACTCTGCTACTGAGCATCCTGCTTTGTTGTCAACACTTCCCTACACTCCTCATTCTCTGAATGACATTAATCCTCCTTATATTGAATACGATGCCCCCCTAGCAAGGTAATGATCCATACGACAAAATCACCTTAATGGACCCTACCTAAATTTCTGCAACTCTTGGGACTATTGCTTCACATCACCCCACCTCACACTTGGATTTATGGTAGCATGTGATCCCTCTACCCACTTAGCTCAAAATTTCTCCCTACTAGAGGTCTCTTCTTGAGTGGATGTTTCCACTATGTCTCCTCTTTGCTTCTCCAATTGTGGTTGTTCCACAAGTTGCTGAGACTACTTCTGTGGTTCCATTTTGAGAGGTCAATTATGCTCCCTCTCAACCACCAAGTCTATAACCTTTACCTTGCTCCTTAAGGCTTTTCATGCATCTTCAACCTCAAGTGCATGCAAGTTCTTAACTCACACATAGATATGCTTCAGCTATCTCGTGGCGATGTGTCTTAGGAAAACCTTTCCTTTGCTAAATATCATAGTGTAGGCATGGTCTTCCAATACTGCGATGGAAATATGATTATTCTTTAAACCCAGTATATACATCAGATCCTTGAGCTTGAAATGGGAACCATAATCCCTCTAAAAAGTAACGATACCAATGTCAATCGCGTTATACCTTCTATTGTCTCCAAACTCAATGTTCTTCTTGAGGTCTTTCTCCTCCAAGTCACTGAAGATATCTCTATTCTCCATCATATCGAATGAGGCACCACTATCAAGATACCACATGCTTCAAATTAATGTGCTTTCCATGCAAGCAATGAGAGTAAAATCAAGATTGAATTGTGAAGCTAGAGCTTCACTTGCTGATGTTACAACATGCTCCTTCTTGCTTGCCTTCTTATGTGGACATTTCATGACATAGTGCCCGAATTCATGATAGTGAAAGCACTTGATGTTGGACAAGCCTTTCTTATTTCCCACCTTGCCTTGGGAATTCCTTCCCTTGCCTTTTTTTCCTTTATTGACTAATGTAAGTTCCTCTTCCTCTTCTTTGGATGAGGTCGCATCTCAATTGTCCTGCCTAATGTCTTCTTGCACTATATTGAACCATAACTTCTCCCAACTCAATAGTTTGTATCTACCATTCACAAAATCTTTATAATTATGCCAACTCTTGGGAAGACCCACAAAGCTAGAGCTACTAGATCTTCTTTAGGGATATTCACACCAACCCCACGAAGTTCATCATGACATTGTGTAAACTTTCTTAGATACTGCAAAATTGTTTCATTCTTTTTCCTCTTTATATTCTGAAGCTTGTCCTTGAGTGTTAGCTTCACATGGTCACTATTATTCTCAAACAAGTCTATTAGTGTTTTCCACATTGCGAATAAAGTTCATTTCCCATGTAGATTCGAGATAATATGATCTCGAACTCCCTCCAATATGGTCCTCCTCGCTTTAAGTGAAATCCTTCTTCCACTAAGCAAGATCTTGGGCATCAATTGCTAGGGTTTAACTATATATGTCTTGATGTAATCTAGTGGCCCATTATCATCTAATACTGCCTCCATATGGATCTTCCATGCCACAACATTTGTGGTTCCTTCTAGAGCATAGTCAAGCCTGAGTCTGCTGGAAGTCATCTTCTTAGTCCTGGAGAAAGCCTGCAACACAGATGTTGTAATTTGAACATCTTACAAAAACTTTGAATTCTCTTGTCTGCTTTGATTCTAGCTTTGATACCATGTATAAATTCCTTGTAGGTTCAAACTTCTTATGCAATATGTAAAGAAAAAGACTTGAATTTACTCTACTCGTCAATAAAACAATTAAACGATCGAGAAATCACAACATAAACATGAGACAAGATTCATTCAGATATGCTCAGAAATTTATGTAAGGCGAAAGATTGCTATTAAAACTCCTTCCTATATGTATATTGCATTAGATCATAAAATAGAGAAGAAATACAATGTTTGTTCAACCTGAGCAGTCTCAGCAAAAGTATAATCTATCTCACTACTTCCTACATAAGCTTTGGTCATTGCTTAACGAAATACAAGCCTACCCAAGTACCTATTAAATAGGAAATTCCTTATCTAGAACTACGCAATCCCTATAGGCCCTTCTCTGACTGCATGCACCATTTGTACAAATCAAAAAAGTATACCACTAATAGAACAATGCCCTTGAACTCCAATATCAATTGGGTAACTTGAATTTCATGCATGCATGAGTTAATTATGGCTGATTTACGAGTTAATTGGTCCCACTATTAGACCTCCTACTATTTCCTCCAACAGTTGGAACTAGTTTAAATGACATTAACTTAGTTTAACTGAATTAAACTATTACAACTCAAATTAAACACAACCTAGGCTCCTAAAATTTAGGAACCACTCTACATCACTCAAATTAGGCCCTCAACCTAAATTAATTGAGCCAAATAAGTGCAATTAACTCATTCTTGTTGTCTTTTGAGGTGGAATTACAATTTTCTCCTAATTTAATTTAGGGGAATATTAAATATGGATTGTCTTGTTGCCATTTTCAACAGATAATGCATTTTAGGAAGTGGGTATGTAGAAAGGCAATGCAGAATCCATACAGGTATAGATTTAAAATAATTTTGAACATGGTTGCTCAATGTTATACATGAGATTCTCTTTCAATTCCAATAACACTATCCCTTTTGATTTATATTGACCATCATATGTTTGATGGGAATATCAATCATTATGAGATAGGAAATGCAAGAATTTGTGTTCCTTGGGCCTTTGACCTTACTCCTATAAAATAATTTTTCATATCCTATTATGGAGGCCTTTTAGAAGGAATTGAAGTTGACTATGAGGGAGAAACTTTTACTTTGTATTTATAACTTGTCCAAATCTCTGTGTAAACCTTGGTTTGATATGTCCAAGGTTGTAAATATCAATTTCAATATGTAATGTATTAGCCGTTATGGGTAACCCTAGGATATGCAACATCTGAGGAGGATATGGACTCTAATTTAGATGTGTATGAGCTAGTATCTATATTCCAATACATTTAATGCATTGTTTAGTTTCAAGGTTCCATTACATAAGTATAACACATATAAAGAGTTAATGGGTCACCACCACCCCATTTAGGTTGTATAATTCACTTTTATTTTCTACATGCAGAATCCACCTTGCCACTCTACATGTTAGTACTCCCAACAAAAATTTCCTCCCGGACAGACATTACACTGAATGTATAATGGCGCCAAGTCCTAGTGCCAATAATACCAGTCCAAGAAAGGTAATTGTGTGGAATTCTAAGAATCTCAAGGATATTTAGCTGGGCTATATATGCTTGTTATGGTGTAGACGAGTATTGGTACACAAGATATATTTTCATCCATCATCTGGTCAATGATAATAGTTTTTATGTTGTTCTTAGTTAGATGAAGGGAATTGACTCCAAAATGTCAAAGCTGCAAGATTTCATATTTTCCATTTGAAATGGGGCTTACCTTCTCCATGTTGTGATCTTGAAAGGATGCCTCCAAGAGTAAAATTGTAAGAAAAAGGAAGCAGCCTTATTCCTCTTTTAGTTTTGCAATTAGTTCTAAAACAATGATTAATGTTGGCCCTTTCCCAAGCTCTGCACCCTCAACCCCATCTACTTAGAGTCTCAGACATATGGTGTTATATTTTCTATGGTAGGTGCATTGCAACAAAGCGCTAGCTCATGAAAGCCTCTACTTATGTATTGATTAGATGGGACACTTGCTTCCCCATTGAACCACTTCGTAAGGATATTAAAATTTATTTACAGTTTCATGAGAACTCCATTTTGGCAATATGACGATAAATAACTTTAACTTCAGGTCAATATGGATCGCTTTGGGGAGGTTGGATCATTGGGTTACAATGTGGAGACATTTTTGCATGATGATACAGATCTAGGAGATCCGGTTGGGAGATGCATGGATGTCACTAAAGGTATGACAAAAAGGTCCAAGATAGAGTTGTACAAGTAGGGAGATTACTACATCCTTATAAATGTTGCACCAAGCAAGAAACATAGAGACTATTTGTAAATATTCTATCATTCTTTGAGGTTATATTGATATTTGTTGGCATAATTTTGCTTAAATGAAATGCTATACTTACCAATCATGTCAACACATAACACATTTTTTTAACTTACATGGTTTTCCTTTAGTGATTTTGGTTGCTTTCAATCTAGTACGAGTAAATTTTTATGTTGCCACTTCTCTTCTTATGGTAAATTACTAGCTAGTGCTGATGAATGATTATGTGGGAATGTAGGCAATGTTGTGGAATATGGAGACACTGGGAATTGAAAGTAGCCTTGGAAAGCATAACATATTAACCATTGATGTGTGTTTTAGTCCCAACTTAGCTTACTTGGCTACATCATCATTCGATAAAACAGTCAGGGTTTGGGATGCATATAATGTCTTTATGCAATTCATTCCCCTTTTCTGCTTCTAATATGGATATTAACTAATAGTTCATCAAGAATGTGTATGGAGGATTTGACTCCAAAATTCCAAAGCTGCAAGATTTCATCATTTCTATTTGAAATGGGGCTTATCATTACCATGTTGGGATCTTGAAAGGATGCCTCCAAGGGTAAAAATGCAAGAAGAAAGAAGTAATCTGGTTCCTCTTCTAGTCCTACATTTAGTTCTATAATAGTGAATAATGACTGCCCTTCCCTAAGCTCTGCACCCTCATCACCATCTACTTAGAAAATTGGTGATGTGTTTTCTATGGCGAGTGCATTGTAGCACATCGTTAGCTCATCAAAGCCTCTAATTATGTATGGATCATATGGGACACTTTCTTCCCCATCGAACCAATTGGTAAGGATATTAAAATTTATTTATAGTTCTGCAAATAATTTTACTAAGCTTAAATTGAAACTTCTTTAATAGGTTTCCTAGCAAAGTATTCTAAAAATATTTGCATGCAGTCTCATGATCACTCCATTTTTGCAGTATGACAATAAATAACTTTAAATGCAAGTTGATATGCATCACTTTGGGGAGGATGAATCATTGGATGCCAATGTGGAGTCATTTTTGCATGATGATACATATCTAGAAGATCTAGTTGGGAGATGCATGGATGTCACTAAAGGTACAAGAGAAAGGTCCAAGCTAGAGTTGTATAAGTAGGGAGATTACTACATCACTATAAATGTTGCATTATGCAAGAAATAGAGAGACTATTTGTAAATATTCCATCATTTTTTGAGGTTCTGCTGATATTTGTTGACATCCTTTGGCTTAAATGAAATATTATAAATATCAATCATATCAAAACATAAACACATTGTTTTAACTTACAAGGTTTTTCTTTAGTAAGTTTGGTTGCCATTGTGATATTCCAGCCTACGAAATTCCTCAATCTTCATTGTAATTATGGGTTTATAATGACATATACATGTGGAAATCACCCAACAACCATGATTGGTATTCCAATGAGTTCATAAATACAATAGGAAACTAATAAACTTCATGACTAAGCATGTTATGAGCCTTTACAATGGAATATCAATGAAATGATGCAACATACAATGTATGTGAGAAACTTGGTTTATTAATGGCAGTGCTTCCTTTAATGTTTGTCCAGCGTACACAAAGACCCTCAGCAAACAAAAATTGGGTGGCTTTTATGTTCATAATTAGGTAATTTTCTTGATGTATAATTTCATGGGAGCTTCCTTGTAATAGAAGGAATAAATAGAGAATTATGTATATTGTGTTCTAATCTCACGGAGCTTCTTCTTAATAGAAGGCATAAATGGAGGATTGTGTAGAATGAGTTCTAATTTCATGGGAGCTTCTTCTTAATAGAAGGCATAAATGGATAATTTTGTTCTATTTCTAGACCATATGCAATGCATGCTCTAACTTTTCAGAGTATATGGATGCTAAGGCCTCCTCCATTTTGGGCTTCTTCCTTGCTTCCAAGTGCCAATCTTAGGAATAAGATGTCTTTCAATGTAACCGCTGTGAACCAAATTATTTTTAAAACAATACGGGGTTCTAATTTCATGGGAGCTTCTTCTTAATAGAAGGCATCATTTCTTCTTGAAATTGAAAATTGATACCTCCTATTTTCCTCAATCGTAGAGCACTCCATTCATATCAACTAAGCCCTCAAATTACGGATCTAGCATGGAAACATGTGCAAGAGAGGTTAATGATTGTTACAAAAACTCTCTTTAGATATGGATTTCTCAAAATGTTTATCAGTAAAACCACAATGTTTTCTTCCAAATTTAGGCATTTTTTCTACCAAATCTACGCACATTGGCTCATTTAAGGAAAAAATATACAGATCCTTGATCATCTGTTATGATCAAGCATCCTGCCTTTTGATTGGTACATCTAGGAATTCCCCAAGGACGGTATAAAACTTTTCTCCATTCAAATTTGTTGCACATAGGAACAATAACCCTCTGTCTGTAGTATGAACTAGGAAAATCACAGGAAAGGAAGAACTTTTTTTCAAAATAAGTGACCAACCAACAAGTGTGAAGAAATGATTCCTCAAATCATATTCATTCAGTATCCTGCTTAGTTAAGAATTTTACGAATAACATCAAATGTTTTTTTTTAAGTACAACGATTAACCTTGGTGAAGAAAAAAATGCATCCTTGAACTTAGGAGGCATCGACGAACTATTAAGTTATTTATCAGCTGCCGTCATCACACATGTTGTCCAGGTCTGTGTTAATCTTTACATATGAAGTCCCCTGAAATAAAGGATATTTATGTCTATCTCATTGTTGAATGCAATGAATCTTGCGAACAGAATAAAGGTCACTATAGGGGAAACAAGGATAGAAAGGCTTCCTAAAGGAATGATCTCATCGATTATATTCATAGGACCAGTATCTTGTAAAATTCTCATAGTACATGACACAAAAATTTTGTAACAACTTGCAGGAAATGAAGTGCTACTAAGGCCTCAAAGAGGATAATTTTTCATCTCATGGCTTAGAAGTAAGATTAGAAACATCGTAGTTTTTATGTTCGTAATTAGGTTCTCACTGAAAGATGATATATCATGCAATATGCATCAAGCCCATATGTAAGTGAGATACAATATGCATCAGGCCCATTTGTATGTCTCACATAACGCCCACATTAGGTCACTGATGCAAATATCATATTAACTTTCTATGAGGAGTACCAAGCTCAAATTTTCCAAATGTATAGCCTTGATAAATCTTCTGCATAACACCCGTAATTGTGAATATATATCTCAACTACTTAAATTTTTCTGTAGATGAGCTACTTTCAATTCACCAAATAACTCATTTTGCATTCTATGGAAAAGGTATATTTTTCTAGCTTCTTTGTGGTTGTAATTTATATCATTATAAGTGATAGACATGAATAGGAGATTGGAAATTATAAACACTTGCAATGCCTATTTTTATAAAGCACTGATGGAAGCCATTTTTGTAATAATGCAGGTCAAGTTTCTCTGCATTCTGTACTTTGATGGTGAAATATAGCACACTTGAATGTCCATTCGACCAAACTGTTGGAATTCATCAACTAGATATATTCTTACCAAAAAAATAAACTAATTCGATTTCTCCTTCAAGTATCCAAGCAATTTTTGTAGTCCTTCAAGTATGATTGCTTTGGCTCTTTTTTCTATTTACTAGTCAATGTCCTGCATTCCTTTTAAAGCTATTATATTTTATCGATAATTTGTAATATTGAAAAGTATCATTCCAGGTAGTATGAATATGTTCAATCCTATTATTACAAAATTGCATCATGATTGAAGGAGGGGCTCAAAAAAATCAACCTTTTACCTCCCTTAGGGTCATTCACCTCAATTAGTAATTCATTCCACTGAACCAATCGTAAAAAGATAATGTTGGGATTTTATTATTAGTCTGTGAATTTGTAAGGAATAAGTATATTTCAAGTTAAACAAGAGAAAAAAAAATCAATTGGAAATACACGCTCTATTTTAATGGCCTCATATATTATAGCATAAATCTTTTCCCTAGAGCTAGGGGAGAGCTTTTTAGTAGTAAATTTTTGTGCACCATATCTAGAAGGGATTGCATTCTAAGAGAAATTGTAAGTTTTAACATTTTAAGCACTAGCACTCTGATATTCAGGGGAGGCATCAATCTTATAACCAAACAAATAGAGACAATAGGAAATGAGGATGGCTCTTGCAAACTCCTTGCACACTTTGGAGGGAGTTGGCCTTATTGATTTTGAGCCCATCAAGATGGATTCAACCTTGAGTGAATGAATGATTGGAAAGGAAACAATAAACAAAAGGTATACAGATTCTACGCGTCTAAATTAGTGATTAGAAACTTTGAAAGAATTAAATCATGGATTCAGGTGAGAGGGTTTTAGACCATTCCCTAATTATGTTGTAAAATGAGGGGACAACATGCTTAGTAGTCCTTTCAAAATCAACCCAAGCAAGATAGAGATGAAATTTTCATAAATAAGCCCCTTGTTCCTTTCAAATTCAACCCAAGATGGGTCAAAGATGAGGGTTCATAAAGTTTGTGCATCACTGGGTGAGGTACGATGATAATTTAATGGAGTTGACAAGTATTCAATTTGTTGTTGATTTAAAAAGAGTCAAATGGATTGTATCAAATTGGGATCATGGTGCAACATTATTAAAAACTTTATTAGGTTGTAGTGTGCATTAGGAGGATATTGGTTTTTTAAAAGAATTTATAGGTGGGTCTTGTATAATGTGGGGAGAATACAAGAAAATCCTTGTTAACGAGATCTACACAGATAATAAAAGTGTAGGGTTATCAAGGGGCGAGTCTGTTTGTAGTGTTTTTGGGTGTGAACTTCATTGTTTTGCATCCCTAACAACTTACAAGACTGGAAGTAATCGGGCACTAGCTTTGTGTAAGGATTATGGTGGTAGAGGTACTCTTATTATAGTCTCACGGGATGAAGGGCCTTCAAAGCTCAAATAAAGAAGAACAAAACCACATCTGTAACAAATATGTCAAACGTTCACATAATTAGGACTCCAAAGCCACAACTGTTTCCTACTTAGCAAATATTCTTCAAATATTTATGAGTAAGATCCACCGTATTAATGGATACATTTGTAGAAATAATTTATGTACCATGAAGTTAGCTTGCTTGACAATCTCCAATTTTTTTTACAAAAATATAAATCTTTGAATATTATTTTTTGCTAATATTTATGAGTATCTACACCATGCAATTAGCATGCTTGACAAATATCCAATTTTTTCTACAAAAATATAAAATCTTTCATTTGAATGTTACTGGACTCTAGTGTGGGAAAATTACAAGAAATGGGATTAGAAAAAGGACGGGGAGACAATGTAGAGAATGTCTTGGATATTATTTATTTGTTATTGGATATATTTCAAGCACCTGATCCATCGACTTTGGAATTTTTTTTAGAAAGGTTTCTTATGTTTTTAATTTTGTGATTTTTTCACCTCATGGTTATTTTGGTCAACCAATTTTAAGAATTGCAGATATTGGTGGAAAGGTAAACAAGATTTTTATAATTGCAATGCCCATTTCATGATATCCTCTCTTTATTGTTTGATTGTATTTTAAACTTCTATCTTGATTTTTTCTGTCTCTTAACTATAAAATGGAAAATACTTGGTATATCCATTTAAACAACATCCAAAATTTGAATATAATATTAATATTATAGTTATTTTGTGTTAGAATATTTTCATGACTATTTGAAAAGAATACTTTCAAGTTCTTATTTGAGCATAGGTTCTATATATACTTGACCAAGTTCATGCATTAGAGAATGAAATGATGTTGAGAATAAAACGACAAGGATTAGACATCACACCTCAAAATATTGTGGTAAAGTTCTGCTATGTTACCCATATTATTTCTATTATATTTAAATTAGTAGTGACCTTATTTGAGCAAATTATTTTTCGTTCTCTACTGTGCTTTTAGGTTAAATGTTGTCTTTTATTTTGGTTTTCTAAGTCCTTATATTTTATATTTATTTTGGTGTTTTTGTTACTTGGTGACACAATTCATTCCTGAGTCCCATTGTACAACATGCAATCAACGAATTGAAAAAATTAGTGGCACAAAACATTCTTGGATACTTTGGGTGCCCTTCAAAATAGAAAAAGGAGTTTTGTGCCATTGGAATTCTCGATCTGATGTGTGGCCTTACCTGGAAAGATTTTTAGAGGTAAAAGTTGATGAATTATCAAGATTGAAATGCATAATTTTTTTCCTCTCTACCTTAAATTTGTATGCACATATCCTTTTCAACAGTAATGAAATTCAATGTGTACAGTGTTGTAGCTCGAATGAAAATATAAAAAAAAGAATATAAAACCTTTTGACATCAAATTCTCTCAATCTAGAAAATATATCATCATATACAAATGTATTTGTTGGTTTTATGCCCCCAGTGGACTAGCTGGAACTAATTTTGATAGAGGTGATAACTACAAGGTTGGTTAAACTAGGTATTTACTATTCATTACAAGAAGTGGCTACCCTATTATTCCTTAGTTAGAAGCCACAACCTTATCCCTATTCCTCTTGTCTTCTCCAAGCCCCATTGGATTTGGAAATTCCCCCATGCATGCCTTTGTCAAGTTTTGGAGCTAGTTAACCTTGTTGTGGTTGCTGCTGATATTGACCCATCAAAGTCCAAAGATAGAGAAGAAGTTGCTAAAATTGAAAAAATGCATAGACCTATTAAAGAGTATAACCTGAATGGTCAATTCCAATGGATATGTGCACAAAAGAATAGATTACAGAATGGTGAGCCGCACTGGTACATTTGTGACATAGTAGGTTCCTTTATATAGGTTAGCATTTGTCCTTGCCACATTCTATTTATGTTTGATGAAGGATCTATAATTTCACCTACAATAGCCAAGTCCTCTTTATATCTCAATATGGATGAAAGATGTAACTAGGTGAGGGCTCTATAACTAAATTTAAAGAGGCTGAGTACATGCTATGGCCAATATAGTTGAGATATGTCATTGGGAAAAGCTTATAAAAAAAAAATGTTGAAGTCAATACTCCCACAAAAATAAACAAATAAATAATGGTAATAATATATATATATATATATAATATATATATATATATATATATATATGTATTAAGTATTAAAAGTTTTTTATTTTGGTTTTATGTCTCTCTCCAAGTTTAATCAATATAAGGTTAAGATGTCTTTATGTTGTTCAATCATTCATCTAGTATAAATGAATTGAATTGAGTCTACCACTGACATCAACATTTGTTGTCCTAACTAATTTTTTTCCCTATAAGAATCCTCTTCTTATCACTCATTTTCCTCACAACAAGAACTACCACAACCACGATAACCATTTTAATTATGTTTTGGAGCATCACGAGTAGGATTTAGTCAATTTTCAAAAAGAGGATAATTATGGGAAGCAAGAAGAAGGTTATGGGAAATGATTTATTTGGTAAACTGCTTCTCAAAATAATATTATTCATGTCCCTTAGGCAAAATTCATGGCTTTTCAAGGTTTTGTTTTTTCCATGTCTTTAGAGATAGTTTATTTGTGTGGTTTGGATAGTGTTCCAACCACAATTCTCTTCTTTTAGGAGGGTTATAGTTAGAACATTGTAAAATAGTGTTTAGTATAATCAAAAGTGCCATCCTTTAGTGGTTTGTACAATAGTGTTGAGGGTACACTAGTATTTGTGGAGGAGAGAGATATGGTGCTCTAGGGTACACAAATTCTCTCTTTACATATACTATCACAGGTGCACAAATATAGACTCACTCTTCTTTTTACCTAGATAATAAAATGATGACAACTTTGTATTTTACAATGACAATTATAACTATGTATAGGAGCTAGACCTTGAGCCCTTCAATACATCATTTCCTTGCCCAACATGACCATCTTCCATTGGTAAAGGAGTTCAATTTTTGAATCGGAATTGTCTTCAAGACTATTTCATGATAAAGAAAGCATGCAATCATTATTGGATTTCCTTTGAGCACAAAAATACCACAACCATGCCAATTTTCTTTCCTTGGTTAATATATCGCATCATTGTGTTTGATGGTTAATTCATTATTATTCTAAGCACAATAAATCTCTATCAAATAGCATAGAAGGATGACCCGGTTGTTTTAGAGATATATATGAATTGATTAAAAATTCATAGAGCTCTTTTAATTCTCATCTTTCTATTTTTCTTTTTCCGAGAAAGATATATATTCAAATACAAACTCAATTCAAATCAAAATAAAGTAGAGAAGACTAATTATGAAGACGTTTCTCTCTCCATTACCTTGCAATCACATTATTTTCTGAATTATACTTGAATTTCACTGATAATAACCTAGATTTATATATTTCTTTTGGCACCAAATTGACATCACGGTAAAAACATATGAATATCCCATTAAATATGGCCTAACAATGATTCATAGAATTTCACCTTTAGCCTAAACACATGGCAGAGTAATATATGAGGTGTGAATTTTATTAGAGGCACTATTTGTTTGTTTTTTTGGTTAGAAAAGGGTTTTCCTTGGTTTTATGTGACTTTAAATTTACCATATGTAGCATGTTGAGAAATGGTAAAGAATAATATGTGAAATTTATCTTGTAGAAATTGATGTTGAATGAAAGGATACAGAGCTTAACCAAGCTACAATGTGCTTTTGTAAATGTGGATGAATATATTTAAAAACTGCCTAAGAATACACCATATATAGGGTTTGAATATAAGTAATATATGGTTTTTTCTTTTGTAGATATGTTCTTTTTTTTACCCAAGATATCACAGCAAGAAAAATATTGATATTGTAGAAATTGTTTAAGGACCTCATTGAGGTCAATTTTTCTGATGTCCTACTTAATTGATACCTTATCATGACAAGAAGGATTTAAATATGAATCAATATGTTCCTAAAACAAACTAGATTCAAATTTTATAGATATAAAAGATAAAAATAATGTCAATGCCTTCGTTTGATTGTTACTTGACTTTAGTATGGGTAGGTTATAGGAAATGTGATTGGAAAAAGGATGGAGAGACAATGCAGAGCATGTCTTAGATATGACTCATTTGTTGTTGGAGATCCTTTAGGAACCTAAGCCATTGACTTTGGAAATGTTTCTAGTAGGGATTCCCATGGTTTTTGATGTTGTGATTTATTCACCTCATGGTTATTTTGGGGAAGCAATTTTTTTAGGAATGTGAGATAAGACATTGCTGGATAGGTAAACAATTTTTTTATAATTGTAATGTCCATTCCATGATATCCTCTCTTTATTGTTTAATTTAATTTTGTCTTTCAAAACTATGAAATTGAAAATACTTGGTATCATGTTCATTTAAACAACAACCAAATCTTGAAGATGAAATTAGTATTACATGATATTGATTGAAATCCTTTTAGTTGCTTTGTGTTAAAATATTTTCATGACTATTTTTTTTCACAAGAACGGTTATGAGTTGTATTAATGAGGTGGTCTAAATACCAATTTTCTGAGTACAATAGATATGGGCTCAATCTAGTTGGATTCTTCTCTCTGAAGCTCTTTTAGCCTTGCTGCCCACTTCCATTTGGGATCAGCAATTATGCTTTTATTTCCTATTTGGCCCAATTTAAAGATACATACAAACATCTTTAGTATTAAGAAAAAAAACATCTATGAAATATTTTAAGGGATTGAAACCCATTTTTCTTCCCCGTCTCTGTTCAATGTCTCGGCCGATAGCTGAGCATCTTTGTTGGCTTCAAGGTCTGCCTCTTTGTTGTTGTCTCTCAGTACATGATAGAATTTCAAGTTTTGAAACATCTTTGCCATTCCTCTGATTCTTTGGATCAGTCTTGCCAATCTTAAGTCCCGTGGTATAGAGCCAGTCACCATAAGTTTGATGATCACTTCAGAATCCCCTAGTATATTGGCTTCCTTGATTTCTAGATTCTGAAGTTGTTTGAGTCCTTGAAAGAGAGCAAGTGCTTCTGCTTGGATGCTGGAGTTGATTCCTAATCCCCAGGAAAAATGAAGGATCTCTGCACCCGCTATACTTTTGAATCCTCCCCCTGCACCAGCACTGCCCGGGTTACCTTTTGCAGCCCCATCAAAGAAGAGGGAGTGAATCCTCTGATTGTGAATCCAGTTTTGGAAGTCCTCTCTGCTTGTTTCCCTTATTTTCCATTCCTCAGGGGGAGCAATGTTTCTGATGTTTTGCTGAAAGTTCAGGTTCAAGGAGGACCCCCAATCTCTGTCTAACTGGGTGAGATTGGAGTTATCTTTGTGTTCTCCCCAACATTCTTTTAATTGGGCCTTTACCTTGGCCGCCACCGTCTTGGCATTGTGATGAATGTTTCTGAAGACTCTGCTATTGCGCTCTAGCCATAGCTGCCAACAGCATATTTTTAGCAGTGATGCCCAGGCCGCTTTGATCCCTTTGTTTTTGGGTGGAGGTTTGGGGTAGCGTGATTTCCAGGTGCCAAACAGATTTGATATGGTCGCCGGAAGCTCGAATTTGGCATTCCAATACTTCATCAATTCTCTCCAGACTTGAATTGAGTATTTCCAGATCGGGATGAGATGCGTGGCGCTTTCCTCAACTTCCTGGCACAACGAGCACCCAGAGGGGCCGCAGAAACCTCGGCTCTGAAGTTTATCTTCTGTTAAAATTTTCTTGTGGCATAATGTCCAGCAAAATATGTCGATTTTTGGCAGCATGGGATTTCCCCATACTGCTTTCCAAGGGGCCGGGTCGATGGGCGCATTCGGAACTGCGTTCAAACAGGCATAACCTTGGGCGGCTGTGTAACCAATCGCTTGGTCTCCCCATCCTCGCCTGTCCTTTTTGTTTATTCGAACAGGAGCTATGCCATTCAGTAAGTCGATGAGATGGGCGGCTTCTTGTTGCAGGTGTGGGGGCAGCTCCAGAAGACTCCAGCCCGCCCACTGCGTGTCATCCCAAACGGAGATATCCCATAGTTTAGTTTTCCCTGCCGCCACCATCCAGTCCTTCAGCGCCTTCAGCTTTGGGCTTTCTCTGATGGGTTCTTTATCCATAACTCGATCGACCCATAAGTTTATTTTCCTGCCATTACCGGGGATCCAGTAGGATTTTGACTGAATCAATGGGACAACTTTGGAACAGAGTTTGCCAAACAATGTGTTTTCTTGAGGCAGGGGCCCGTCTAAGCATCTCAGCCTTGCGCCTTTGAAGTATTTTCACCAGAGAACTGTCTGTGCCCAGCCTGGCTTAGGCGCAATTAATCTCCATACTAGTTTAGCTCCCATTGCTATGTTCTGGTGCATGAGATTTTTGAAATTGAGCCCTCCCTCCATCATTGGTTTGAGGACAGTCTCCCATTTGATAAGCTGGAACCTTTTCTCATTGTTTTTACGCCCTTTCCATAAGAAATGTCTGATATATTGCTCCATTTTTTGGATTATACCCTTAGGTGCCAGAATCACAGAGAACTGGAATAATGGGAGGCTGCTAAGGACAGCTTTAATAAGGACTGTCTTACCTGCCATGTTTAACTAATTAGCTCCCCAAGCCTGGAGCTTACTTTTGAATTTTTCTACCTGTGGCATCCAGTCTCTACTGTAGGATTTTTTGAGGAAGATGGGCAGCCCAAGATACTTGAACGATGAGAATTCTGAGGAAGCTGCGAATCCTAGGCATCTGGAGAGGGAATTGATCAAGGAGGGAAGAGTATTCCAACAGTAAGTATGGCACTTGCTCTTGTTGAGGCTACTGCCAGATTCCATGCAATACTCATCGAGTGTCTCCTTAAATTTTCTGGCCGAGAGGATCGAGGCTGCCCCAAGCAGCAGAGTGTCATATGCGAATAGAACATGATTTATGTTTTGAAACCCCCTTGCTATGGATATCCCTGATATCTCCTGCTCTTGCATTTGATTGTTTAGGTGAAAGCTAAGCACTGACGCTTAGATTACAAAAAGCAAGGGAGACATGGGGCAACCCTGTCTTAACCCTCTTGTAGCCTTGAAGAAGCCTGCAGATCTACCATTAACTAAAGGGGCGATCCATGGTTCCGAGATGCAAGCCCGGATCCAGTTGATGAATCACTCCCCAAAGCCAAATTTTTTCAACACATTCAAAAGGAAAATATGATTAACTCGGTCAAAGGCATTTGCAAGATCCAGTTTGATGGCCATACCTTGTTCCTTACACTGCTGGCTTGATAGAATTGCCTCTTGGACGAGCGTGAAATTGTCCACTAAATGCCTTCCGTGGATGAAGCCGCCTTGGTTCTCCGGGATGACTTTAGGTAGGATGTGCCTCAGCCTGTTAGCAATAAATTTTGTGATCAATTTGTAGCCAATGTTGCACAAGGATATAGGGCGAAACCTATTAAAGGTATTGGCTCCCTTTTCTTTCAGAATGAGTGCTAGGAAAGAAGAGTTGGTACTTCCACCTAATTTCTGGCAAGCCTGCGATTTATGGACCATTTTATACAGATCTTTCCCCACTATGTCCCAGCAGTTTTGTAATAGAGAGGCGGTAAAGCCATCAGGGCCAGGATATTTGTCCGGATTCATAGCATAGAGGGCTCTTTTGAATTCGTCCATAGTGACTTCACTTTCTAGCCGATGGTTCATTTCAACCGAGATCGAGGAGGGGATCCCGTCCAGAAGTCTAAAGTTCTGATTCGCATTGTTATCTTCACTATACAGCCCTTTAAAATGTTTGTGAGCTGCGTGCTTAATACTTGCAAAGTCCTTATGAATGGTATCTGCTTCCTTAATTTCACTGATGGAGTTGAAGCCTTTTCTGGCTTCCGCGTGCTTATGGAAGAACGATGTATTTCTATCACCTGCTTCTAGCTAGAGGCATCTCGATTTGATCCTCCACGTTTCCTCTTCGATCAGGCAAACTTTGTGGTAGCATTGCTAGAGATGAGCCTCCTTGTCCAGTGCCTCTCTGGTTATGTGCGCCTCTTCTGCGTTTAATTGGTATGCTTCGAGCTGTCTTTGAATGTCTTCCCTTTCAGCAACTGGATTTGCAATAGATTTGGACCAGTGCTTCAGGGCGAATTTTAATCTCCTGATTTTTTCTTCCCAGATATAAAATGGGGATCCAGTAACTGGGCGAGACCAGCTTTCTTTCACAACCTGCAGGAAATTTGGTTCCTTGATCCACAATGGGTTGAACTTGAAGGGAATGGGATCTAGATCCACGAGAGTGCGGAGGGTGAGCTTGATTGGCTTGTGATCCGAGGTGCTACAAGGCAGAATATGCATGCAAGCGTCTAGGCCGAGCAGAAGAAAGGAGCTATGCACCAAGAATCTATCCAGCCTTGTTGCGATATGACCATGACCAATTCTTTTATTAGACCAAGTGAACATACCTGAGACGGGTTTGATATCTAGCAGATCTTAGTCTTGAAGGAGATCCTCAACCCATTCCCTTGCTGGGTCTCTTACAATGGAGCCTCCTCTCTTTTCAGATGAGTGCAAAGTAGTGTTCAGATCGCCTGCTATGATGACATTTTCTAGAGTGACCAGATCTGCTTGCTGCCTTAAGGAGTCCCAACAACTCTTTTTTTCTCCAGCATTTACCGGAACATATACATTAAAGAGACAAAGTATTTCTTTTGTAGTAACGTGCTGCATCTTTAGCATCTCCCAATGAGTATTGGATGCCTCTGCTACCAATGAAAATTTGTTTCCATTCCAAAGGGCTCCCAACCCTCTAGAGGCTCCTCGGGCTGCAATAGCTGATGCATCACTATTTTTCCATAGTTTTTTACTGACTTGGAGAAATTCAGGTTCCTCCATCTTAGTTTCCTGGAGGAGGAGTATGTCAGGGGCCTCTATTCTTATTAGGTTTCGAATAGCTTCTTCCTTTATTTTGCTGCCCATACCCCTACAGTTCCAGGAGATTATCTTCATTATTTGCCTTTGTATGGTTGGGCTCCCTTGGAGCCTTGATGCTAGTTTCTTACTGTCTTCGGCTTTTTTGCTAGCAGCTTCTCCAATGTTGGTTGGCTGCCCTGGAGTTTGTCTTTGTATGTCTCGTGCTCTCTTTTCTCCCGATCTGTTTTACGTCGTCTTGTAGATCTCCTTACCGAGGATTGGAATTCTCCTATTTCCCCTTCCTCTTCTGATTCTTCTAATTCTTGTTCCTCCTCCTCGACTACTTCAGGGGTTCCTTTTGAGCTTTCAGCAGCTTCTTTGTCCTTGGCGCTAGACGGCTGGGAGCCTTTGTCTGGGGACTCTGGCCTTTGAACTGCTACTTCATGAGGGTCCTCTGGTTGGGAACTGAGAAGGCAGACCCTGTTCTCAAGATTGAATGAGGGCTGGGGTTGCTGGGTCTGCTTTGGGTCTTGCTGGGGGCCTTTGCCGGTGTTTCCTCCCAATTTCTGGACCTTGGCTGCTAATTTGGATTGTTTTACTTGATTCCAACCGGCCTCCTTCCCTTGAGCTGCATCATTCGCCAATGGACAGTTTCTAGTGAAGTGTCCATATACTTGGCATATCCGGCACTTGAAAGGCAACTGTTCATAATCTAGCTTCTGCACATGCATCCAGTTTCCTACTTTGATTTTGATGGCCTCCGGGAGTCCCTCCTCCAGATCCACCTCGACGCAGATCCTTGCGCAATCATATTGATCCTTTCTGTTCACTCGGTCTATGAATTTCCCCAAGGCATTTCCAATATGCTTCAGAGAGTCCCAGTTCCAGCAGTGAACTGGGAGATTAGGGAGCCTTACCCATACTGGAACAACTTTGGGTACATCTACTGCTGGATCGAAATCGGGGGTCCATTTGTTCAGATACAGCCCCTGGGGGCCCATGAAGTAAGGGCTATTTCAAAAGATCAGCTCTTTATTGTCTTTGGATGAAAATTCAAAGAGAAAGAATCCTCGTCCCAGGAAATAAAGTCACACTTTCGTTGATCAGCGGAGACCAGTTCCTTTTAACCCAACTCTCTGTCGACTTGGGAGAAGGCCATAGGCCTGTAAACTAGCCTATGAGAGCATGCTCCGACAGGGAGAGAGCAACCTGGATCGAGGTTTCCAGGGGTAAGGAGATCTCAGGGATATCGTCCAGCTTCTTGACAAATTTCGCAGCTTCTGCATGTTTCTTCTTGGGTATCCCATCCAGAAGTCGGTTGAACGCATCCGCTGGGGAGCTTGTCGGTGGAGGAGAGGAGGGAGGGGCCTGGGGAGAACCCAGCACCTCCATGAGCCCAAGATCTGAGGGCGATCAAGTCTCCATGACTTCAGCAGCGATCTGATCAACAAACCGATCTGATTAGTAGTCGCAGTATTCAGGTCAACCTATCCCAGGTAAAGCCAAAGATAGGCGGCGGCTCTCCGAGAATCCAAGGCGGCTCCACGATTCGATGATCAGCGGCCCCAGCGATCAGGTCAACCGATCCCATAGTGATCTGGTCAACCGATCTAGGGTCGATCTGCTATGCGATGAGGCAGAAGGCTGAAGGCCAATCTGAGGCGGTAGCGCTCAGAGGTCAAGGCGGCAGCAGAGTAATAACTTATTATTATCAAAATATTTTCATGACTATTACTAAAGTTCACTTTCATGTTTTTATTTGAGGACATGTTTTTTATATACTTGACCAAGTTCATGAGTTAGAGAATGAAATTTTGTTGCAATAAAATGACAAGGATTAGAAATCACACCTCAGATTATTTGTTTTCACAAGTTATCTACAGCTTGAGCTTTTTAGTAGTAACTTCTTTTGTTTTCAAAAAAGGAACTCAATGTTTATGGTAAGAAGCAGGAATTGAAGGAAGAGGAGAACGATAACACTAGAGTGACAAATGAAAATAAAAGAGAGAGAAGAGAACCAATATAGGGACACCCTTAAAACCAATATCCCACATAAGACACACACATAGAGGGTCAAGTCATTAGAGTTGGTGAATTCATCTGCAATGCCTTGGCAACACAATGATAATGTTTTGAAGTGATGAAACAATATTTAATGTGTAAATTATAGCCCAACCAATATTAAGTTGGAAAATCATATTGTAATACTTGAGATTTCATATAATATAATTTATGTGTTGAAATTATTTATAGTTGCACTTGATATTGTTTAGTATTATAATTAACATATGTAACTTTGTGTTTTCATATTTGATGAATATACACATTGTATGACATTTTTTTTAATTTAGTCGCAAAATCATATTAATTAATTTATGTTGATTAATAATGAACACATAAAATCAATCTAAAACTACTAAATTAGTAGTTTATATTGATTAATGATGAACACAAATAAAATGAAAATACTACTAAATTAATTGTTTATAATGATTATTAATGAAAGTAAATGAAATGAATATAAACTACTAAATTATTCATTTATATAATGAGTATGAAACTACCAAAAAAATATAAATGACTATTGCAAATGATAAATTTGTGATTAAAAATGATGACTAAATTTTGCATATGTATGATTTTTAGTAGCTAATTTACAGTATCTTATAACACAACCAAAATTTAGTTATATTTATTTGGTCATTAATTGGTTTCAAATTATGACTAAAATTTGCATATATATGACTATTAATACCTAATTTATAATACTTATAACACAACGAACATTTTGGTCATTAATTGGTTTTCTGGGGTGATTATATATTAATATATTCTATTGTATATTTGGTCATTAATTGTGGAAATTAATGACTAAATTAATGACAAAATATGACAAAATATACTACTAGACGATAAAATTGAGATAGTCAATTAATGACTAAGCTAAAAACAACTAAAAGTTGGTCGTGTTATAAGATACTGTAAATTAGCTACTACTAGTCACTGACTAAAAAATGGTCATTATAAGCAAAATTTAGTATTTTTAGTAACTAATTAGCCATATTGTAGTAGTGGGTGGTCAATCTTATTGTCACTTTTCTTGCTCTGTGTTTGTTGAGTTTGGTTATCTTTCAAGAGCAGGTTGCTGGCATAGTTATAATTTCTTATCTTTATCAATGGGGGATTCATTTCAATTATTTGAGAAAGGGTGTATTGGTTGATCAATTAATTAATATCAAGCTTTAAAACTTGCCTTTGCTCTCTAGTTGTAGGCATTGCCACTCTGAGCCTCAATTGTTTGGGTAATGGGGGGATCTTCCTTGAGATTTTTTTTTATATATATCACCAACTGGTTTTAGGTTCTCGATAATGGACATATTTATTTTCTAAGTGTCATATTTCTCTAGAATTTTTGGGACTAGCTTATACACCATTGATTATCATTATTTGCAAGAACCTAACAGGATTATCAGGGTACATGAATAAATCATTCAAGGAATATAACATCCATTTTCTATCTCACTTATATATTTCATGAATATAATAAACATTATATTTTCTCAAATTATAATTGTTATGAGTATTGTAATTCAAATTAAGAAACAACTTACTAATCTAGAGGAAGAATGCAATTTCATAAAGAAGTTGATGGAGAATACAAAAAAAATGTATTTTGGAGCTTTTAATCAAGGGACTTTGAGGCAAGGGGATTATAAAGAGAAGGATACAATGATATAGCTTATAAAATATATCTAAATTTGAAAATTTGAGTAAGTACACATTGTCATAGGCAGAAATGAGACCACAAGTTGTCACACTTTCTAGTAATCTATGTTTTATATGATTATCATCGTAGTAAATATATTTTATATAAATATTAGAATAGTAAAAATTGTAAAATCTTATCAATAAATATATACTAGCCTAGATCCTTCTTAACTAATGATCCAAGAGGATCCAGGAGGATTGATCTAGGGGGATCCAGGATGATTAATCTAGGTAGATCTCTAAAAATGTACCAGTGGCATGATAAAAGGCTCAAAACTCAAAGTAGTAGAATTTGGATAAACTTAGCATCAAATCTAAGTGTTCATCATCTTGATTCCAACGATGTGAATGACACTTAAATTCGAGCTCATATGAAGAAGTTATAGCAAGTCAAAGTTCATGTTTGACTTGGCAAGGTGGCAGGAGAAAATGACATGGCAGAACTCTTAGCAAATGGGGAAACACCAAATTGCAGGTCTCCATTAGCCCTACATATCACTGATCACAGAAGGAAGAGGTCATGGCTTAAGAAAATAAGCCTCAAACAATTCAGGGTTGCAATGTGATGATCGCAATCGCACATCGCAAAGGGAAGGCAATACAGAATCGGCCCCCGGTGGTCAGGATTATGATTGCAATATTGCAATGGCATATTGCACATGCCACTTTCATAGACTGTAAGGCTTGCACATTCCGTCGATTTGCGATTTTTGAGGTTCTTCCAGGCCCGGTATATTATATATTGTGTTTAATATCCTACCAGGTCCACCATTATTGCAGGCCGCTTGTCACAAAGTTTAGGACTGTCCGACGATTGAAAATTCTGATTATGATTTGTGATAAGCCTATGTACACCAATGGATTATTGTTGTTGATGTTAAACCCACCGATTTTATGTGATTATTGTGCGGTTAAGAAGTTAAGAGGTTTCTCTATGTTTGGCGAGTTGTTACCTGCATGCTATTAGGGTCTAATATTCTTGGTGAAGAAACCACCCACCTACTAATACTTGTCATCTGCTTGGAATTTCCTGAGAATTGAGGGGTTAGTCACCAAGAATATATATTGGACTATCAACATAGGAAAAGAGGGAGAATGGCGCAGTAGTTCAGAAATCAGTGTGTACAACAGTAACCCAAATTGGCAGTAGGCTGAAACCTTGCCTTGAGCAACAGGGAGGTTCCGAGAGGGTGTAGAAGCTTCATTTCTCCAAATTGGGTGTTTGGATAGCCTGTTTTGCATGATTTTTCACCAAGTAGTCAGTGGTGCTTTATGTCTCTAGAGCTGGCCTCTCCATTTTTCATCTATCTTCCAGACTATAGGTGTAAGGGTGTTATGTAAAATCTACTTGTACTTCTCTCTTTTCATGCCATTTAATGAATTAAGGCCTCCCCACTATTGAGCAAGGCTCGAAGATGTAGTCCAAATTGGATGAAATCTGTAATTAAATCTTTGTGTCTTGATCTCATGCGTGATTATGTCTTTTCATATTCATTTTATATGCTTATGTTCCATGGTTTTTAAGTGATCTATTATATTGTTATAGGAATAAGTACCCGAGGGCTTTGGGTTAGAACCCTAACAGAGCAAGAGTATTCTACAGAAAGAAACGCTTATACAACTCAGGCAACATGCTTAAATAAACAAATTATGTAAGGATGAACATACCCGGATGTCCTTCATTTTGGTAGTTCCAGCAAGGTTCAGGCCCTCTACAATTCCTGATGATCTTGAAATCTGCAAATCAACCAATTCGAACATACATAGCAGCATATAGATAAAGCATTTTAATGAAATCAACTTTATATCATATAAGTAAGATGATTAGTTATACATCCAAATGACATTCTTACATAAATTATAACAACACTTGATGCATAAACAAAGTCAATCTTAGGAACAAGACAACATTTTTTTTATTGTAGAAAACTATAATAAACATGGAAAGAGTTCACTTGAGTCTTCTTCTTCCGGCTCCAAGCAGAACCATCCTCCGGATTCGTCCAGTCCCAGTCTTCAACAGCCTCCTTCCATAACTAATACCATGATATCTCAAGCAAGTGGGAGAATATCAACACTCAAGGAAACAAGGATTTCCTGAACTTGGGGAAGCGCTTGAAGCATAGGGATACTTCAAACTTGGCCAGGGGATAATCTCAGTATAGTAATTCTATCTCTTCTCTCCTCCTTAAGGCCTTCCCATAGAAGTCGATTTATACTTCTCCCAATTATTTTTTTAGTTGGGAAATAGTTGGCCCATGGGCATTAGGAGGTAATCAATAGGTAAAACTTGTGAACTCCGCCCATAGTTAAGGAAATTTAAAATTTTTAAGTGTTTTAACACATATACGTGGGTTGGGTATTGACTAACTCACGTGTACACACTTTTATCACATGGAAAAGTAGCATACCGAGAGTAAAACACTATTTTTAAAATATTTGGAACAATTCTGGAAGGAGGGGTTGCCCTAGGCCATAAACCAAGCATCACAAATACCAAGGGTGATATTTGGAGCTATAACATATATGTAATTTAATAACACATCCATACAAAAAAAACCTAGATCAAGTGGTATCAGAGCAGGGCTTAATTGATGCAAATTGCATGAGTACGATAACCAGAAATAATCCTCAAGTGATGTGCGTCACGAAGAGGAGACATGTTGGATGTTGAATCTCATTAGGAAGAGAAGCAGTCTTGTTTTTGTTAAGAATTACGAGCATGAATGGCTGAGTGAGCAGCCATGGAGAATGATAAAGAAATGCACGAGACCTTCGTACGAATTTCCAAAATGGTGGACATCATGTATGAAGCATATGAGAGGAGAAGAGAGATCGAAGAGTGATGCGTCATCCACATCTTTCAGTGCTTATGCATCTTATTCATCGCCTTCCTCAAATGAGGAGATTAACCAGAGACTTCAAGAAGAGAAGGTTGAATTAGGAAGGATACTATGAGAAGAGAAAGAGGAAAAGCAATGATTGCATCTTCAATTGTGAGCCACAGATGAGGCCCTAGAAGAATTGAAGTGCAATGACCATAGTCTTCAAGCAAAGTTGTTGAATTAAGGAGGCTTCTACACAAAGAGAAAGAGAAGAAACATAGGTTGCTACGCCAACTGCAAGCTAAGGATGAGGCCTTGGGAAAGCTGCAGTGTGATCATCGTGATGTAAAAAGAAATTATTCAACTCTGTTTATTGTTCCTAATGATGATTTTTCCATTTTTGAAAACCATACTACCAGAATCATGTCCAAACTATTAAAGAGAATGGAGTATCGGGGAAAGGGCCTCAAAATTAATGGCTAGGGCATAAAAAACCCCATCCAAGTAAGGGAATCACCCCGACATACAAGACTTGAGTATGTTAGGAAAGAGGTTGGGGAATGCACCAAAACAGCCAACAAACCATCAACGACAATTGATGAGAATCCCCCATCGATTATTTCCAAATTGATAGTGGAGGTAAAATATGTTGATTTCTCTTTAGTTTCTTCTTCACATAGTATAATTTATGTTGGAATGTGGAGATACGCGTTACATGGACAAACATGAGACTCCTTACCAAGATGAGGTACAAGGAATAACAAGGACTTGGTGTTAATGACCAAGGCATAACTTAGCCATTGGAGGTTGAGAAAAGACCTCGATTCACAAGGTTGTGGTGCACTGAAGGACATTGTTGAAACTGTCAAGGAAATAGGATGATGGGAATACATCACCATCAACCTATGGCAATATGAACTGGAGAGAAAGAGCTTAGGCAAGCTCTCATTCCCATAATCATACCAGAGACCAACAAGAAAGGTATAACCAGTCTCAGTATTCCAATGTTCATTTTGATTACAACCATATTGTTAATAATGAATGAAAATCATGGCATAAAAGAACTTGCAATTTTTGTGGATTGCATAACCATGTGTTTGTTGAGTGTTGGAAAAGCATAGCAACACGAAAAAGGATGAGGCATGAAAGAATCTCTCAACAACAAGAAAAGAATAAAGTAAATCAAATCTAGAGGAAGAAGGCTTATTGTAGTCATTGCGACAGAGGTGATCATAAAAAAGCCACGTGTTGGAGGCTCCATCCAGAGTAGCGTTGCAAGGACAAAGCATTTGTGCATGAACCAGGTGAAATAGTTGTTTGACCAGCGAATGCGCCACAAGGAGATGATCCAGTCACTTTGATAAGTGAAAGATGGTTTTTCTAGGTGTGGTAGTATGTCATGACCTTATTTCTGAAAATCACGTGTTGCATTTTAAACTGTAAAAGTGATGATGTGTTTTCCATCACTTGTTGCAGCAATGATGATTTTTGGCCTTATTTTGTGTTTCATTTTAAACTATGAAGGTGATGATGTGTTTTCATCACTTGTTGAACCAACAATAGTGTTTAGCCTTATTTTTGTAAATCATGTGTTGCAGCAATGATGTGTTTTATCACTTGTTGAAGCAACAATAATGTTTGGCCTTGTTTTGATAGCTGGAGTATTGTTTCCATTTTATGTAAACTTGACCACAGAGTATGTGTTATAAACTCGTGGAAAGTATGGGATGCTTGGTTCATTTTTGTTCATATAACAAAACATGTAATTTACAGGATATTGTACTACATGTTTGCACGCGATGTAGGTGTTGGCTCATCGCTTATGGCTCCAAAGGACAAAGGTGAAGGAGAAGGAAGGATGACCTGCTAGGACACTTATGGTGAAAACAAGGTACATAGAAGTTGCAAATTATTTAATGCTTTTGGAGGACCAAAATATTCTCTTAGTGGGGAGGATTGATCCAGAGGATCGAGGAGGATTGATCTAGGGGGGTCTAGGAGGATTGATCTAGGTGGATCTCTAAAAGATTACTAGTGGCATGGTAAAAAGGCTCAAAACTAAAAGTGGCAGTGGGGAGAATTGATTGAAGAGGATCTAGGAGGATTGATTTAGGAGGATCTAGGAGGATTGATCCAGGTGGATCTCTAAAAAAGCACTAGTGGCATGGTAAAAAGGCTCAAAACTAAAAGTGGGAGAATATGGATAAACTTAGCATCAGATCAAAGTGCTCATCATTCTAATTATAGTGATGTGAATGACACTTGAATCTGATCTCATATGAAGAAGTTAGAGCAAGTAAAATTTCATGTTTGACTTGGACATGTGGCAACATAAAATGACGTGGAAGCACTCTTAGTGAATAGGGAAGTGTCAAATCACAGGCCATCATTGGCCCCACATATCACAAATCGTAGAAGGAAGAGGTTGCGGCTTAAGAAAATCAGCCCCAAGCAAGTTAGGGTTGTGATGCAATGATTGCAATTACACATCGCAGAGGGAAGGTAGTACTGAATCAGCCCCTGGAAGTTAGGATCGCGATTGTGTTTAGGGATAAATTCCCCTATGGTCTTGGGTTGATACCCTAGCAGATCCGAGGTTATCTACAAAGAAAAACAAACATTCCACACAACCATGATGCTAATATAAACAAACTACACGAAGAGAGGTACACTTGGGGGTCCTTCATTTGGGAAGATCCAGCCAGGGTCCGAGCCCTCTTGGAGTTCCTTTTAGTCCTTCAACCTGCAAAACAATCAATTTTAGAAAGCACAGTAGCATATTGTCCAAGCATCATAAAGAAATCATCTTCATAGCATATTGAAAGGTAGTTAGTTATACAATTAAAACAACCATTCATAAGTGAATCATAACATTCATATCATAAACATGAAGAAGATTTATATCAGGAACAAGACAAGTGTTTCTTTTATTATAGATAACTAAAGTACAGAAAGGAATGATTTCACCTGAGTCTTCCTTTCGCAGGTTCCAAGCAGAACTGTCCTCCGGATTCATCCAGTCTCATGCCTTCAAAAAACTCCTTCCATGACTTACTCCAAGATATCTCAAGTAGTGGAAATACATCCTAACTCAAGGAAACAAGGGTTTCCTATAATGGGGGAAGTGCTGGAAGCACAAGGATCTTCAGACCTGGTCAGGGATAATCTCAGCAGAGAGATTTTTCTCTCTCTCTTCTCCTCCTTAGGCCTTCCCATTGAAGCTTTTTTATACTTCTCCCAAAGTAGTTTTTTAGTTGGGAATTCATTGGGAACAGTTGGGTCATGGGCACTAATAGGTAATCAACAAGTAAAACCCGTGATCTCCGCTTGAAATTAAGGAGATTTAATTTTTTTAAGTGTTTTAAGACATATACACGGGTTGGGTATACACAAACCCATGTAGACACATGTTTAGCTCAGGGCAATGTCATGTATAGGGAATAAAACATTGTTTTTTAAGTATTTGGACCAGGTCTGGAAGGAGGGGTTGCCCTAGGCCATGAGTGCAGCATCACAAACATCACAAGTGAGATTTGGAGCTATAACAAATTGCGATATTGCAATCGCATGTCACGCACGACACATTCATAGACCATAAGACCTGCAGGTTCTGTCGATTTGTGATTTCCAAGGTTCTTCTAGACCCGATATAATATATACTGTGTTTAATAGCCCGATGGGTCTACTGTTATCATAGCCCCCTTGTCACAAAGGTTAGGACCATCCGCCAATTGAAAACGTTGATTTTGATTTGCGATAAGGCTAATTGTACCTATCAATTATTGTCCCTGGTGTTAGAACTGTCGATTTTCATAGATTTTTATTGTGTGGTTAAGAAGTTAAGAGGTTTCACTTTTTTTGGTGAGTTGTTAATTGCATGCTATCAAGGTCCGAGATTCTTAGTGAAGAAACCGCTCACTTGCTAATACTTATCATCTGTTTGGAATTTCCAGGAAATTAAGAGGTTAGCCACCAAGAATATATATTGAACTATCAGCACAGGGAAATAGGGAGACTGGCACAATAGTTCAGAAATCAGTGTGTAGAGTAGTAACCCGACCTCGCAGCAGGCCAAAACCTCACCTTGAGTAGCAGGGAGGTTCCGAGAGGGTGCAAAAGCTTCATTTCTCTGAATTGGGTGTTCGAATAGGTAATTCTTCACAATTTGTCAGTAGGAACTTAGTGGTGTTGTTTGTCTCTAGAGTTGCGCTCTCCATTTGTCATCTATCTTCCATATTGGAGGTATAAGGGTGTTATGTAAAATCTTCTTGTACTTCTCTCTTTTCATGCCATTTAATGAATGAAGGCATTCCCACTATTGAGCAAGGTCCGGAGATGTAGTCCAAAGGATGAACTCCGTAATAAAATATTTGGGTCTTGATCTCGTGCGTGATTATGTATTTTCATCTTCTTTTTGTGTCCATGGTTTTTAAGTTCTTTTTTATATCTAATTTAATGATGCATCCATAGCCAAAAAATCCTAGATCAACTAAGGATCTACCAAGCGCCGAGAGGGATCAAATCAATTTTCAATATAAAAGAGGTTTTCATCTTAAGATAATTGATCCCTCTTGACACTTTGTTGATCTAGAGTTAAGATGGATCCATTCAAGCTCCATTCCTTGATAGAAATCCATTAAGATTGACAAATTTGTTTCCATAGTTATCGTTTTCCACAATTTTGACAATAGAGCAATTGAAGAAGCCTTTACGGTGAGGAATTTCTCTTTGTGAGATCTTATCACAATCTCATATAAGCACATTCACCCGAAATAACCACTTTTGTGCCACGGGTTCTATTGTTTATAATTACATATCACCTTCAAGGAGATCTTTTAGTCCAACAACATGCAATAGTAAATATTTAGTTTCAACATAATTAGCTCTCAATTATCATGAATGGCCAACAAATAATCAAATACTTATGACATTGGATGCCTTGAACAAGATCAATAATGATATCGATCCCACTTTTGCCTTTAGACTCTCTTGCAAAAAAAGAATATTTTGTTCATTTTCCATGGACATTGATGGGGTTAACATGTTAGCCACAAAGGATCGACATTTGTCACATTGAAGAAGTATCAAACATCTCCTCCTACCATCTTTTCTACACAGTGCATAGATTCAAAAAACTCAGTCAACCGATCAAAGACTTGATCACTCTAAGAATGATCTTTAATGGTCTAATGGTTTCTGTGATGGATGGCAACGAAGGTGACAATAAGACCTTTGGAAGCAAGATTCTTTGTGAACTGCAGTATGAGATGTTTGACACACAAATGAGGGACCTTGTGGAAATTGGAAACGTTTTGCACATAGATCTACAAAAACAATCACATTACAAAACCAAACATACAAGGAAATAAATCTCACAATATAAATCTAGTTTTACACATATACATATTCTTGGGCCCTTAATTACTAAAGTGATGCCCAGCAGGCTCTCATACCAATTTAGAAAAATAATTGCACACCAAAAATGGTTTTGTATTCTATTAAACAACACATATAAATACATCAAGTATTGGTTCAATATAGAAATACTATGTTAACCATACAATCAACTAGTGAGAAAATATCTCAACCAAACTACACTACGAGCTAATTTATTTGGACTAAATTTCTCAAATCCAACTAATTAACAACCAAACAACTCACACAACACTTACGTTTTGTTTTCATTTTGTATTTTTGAGGTTGAGGGAGTAAACACATAGGACAACATCAAAACTACTTTGGAAGTTGGGACCTTGCCCTGCCAGCTTTAGAGAGGGATCTCTCTGTAAAATTTAGCTTTGTTTTATCTAAATTTTGGGCTAGTTATGACTGTGCTATTGTTTTGATTTGAATTGTTTGGTTGATTAAACTATCATAATTCCATTGGGCTATGGAGTCTATAGATTAAACTGGTTTTGGCATCAAATTTTAGAGGAGTTTCACAGGGAAAGCTAGGTTGCACTAATTGGATCTTTCATAAATTTAAATGGATTATGAGAGAGTAGAAATGTAAGATTCAGTAGAAATTAAGGAGCAATTAAGAATTCCTTAATTTGACATTAGCAGAAAACACAAAAATTACTAACAACTAGAATAGGGTGCTCTAAATAACAAATCCTATTCCTCACCGTTTTTGTTAAGTAATTGATATTTTCAGAATAACAAAGAGAGAAAAACAATGTTTTAACAAATAAACTAAAGAAACGCATCACCATTTGGTACAGGACATGAATCCTATGAAATGTCCCTATATTATTGATGCTCCGGTACTTTGAAAATTTACAATATGCAAAGGAAATTATGTTAAAAAATCAACCCTTAATACTTCAAACAGTGAAGTATTTATACTAATAATTACAAAATCGCTATCAAAACCGATAGTGTATTATTAGCCTAATTCTAAGCAATACGATTTATCTCTAGCAGAAAAATAGGCCATGTAGACAGCTGCATGGAAAGGTGGCTCTGCTTTGGTGGGTTTGGTTGCTGAATCAACCCAAAACGATGTTGTGTTGGTGTGCTAACTATTGTGTTGGCTGTTGTGTTGGTCGTTATTTTTACTACCTATGAATTACCCTTTAATCTAGTAAATCAAAAAGTTCTTCTCGTCTCTTTTCATCGGGTATGGTTAATTTAATTACCCTTCGGTAAATTTCATCAACCTCTATGTATTTTGCAAAAGTTGGCTTCACTGTAAAAACATGCTTTAGCTCATTCTAGATGTAGAAATAATTTTCCATAGTTTCTAAAAACACTCTTGCTGCCATACTGCCCTTTATCCCACTGAACTTAACACTTCTTCTAGCCATTTCTTTCATTTTCAAAGCATAGTCTTCCTGAGTGATCAATTTATCATTAATTACATATATGGTGGGCAATCCTTTCTAGATTAATGCTTCAATTCTGTTACAAAACCTGTTCACTCCTAGCTTCAGCGTTTCACATATTTCTTCTGATTGATCAATGAGGTTCCTTTTAGTCAAAACTTTCTTGACTTCAAAAATAGTGGCAATCCTGTCACTAACTCCTAATTCTTCAATCCCATATTTAGATTTAAAATTTAGGAATATGATAATGTTGGAGGCTTCTGTGGGAATCTCTCCAAGATCTTCCCTTTACCTGAACAATAGCTTTTTCTATCAATTCCTTATATTCAAAGATGATTTGGATAGAGGGCCAAATCTCATTCACAGAGCCCAAAATACCCATCCAAATGGTTTCCTTGGATTGGGCCAAGGTATGACCAATAGAGGTATTATTTTCTACCTTCTGCAACCTCTCCAACAATCTCTGTGATTTTTGTACTTCAATAATCTAGGAAGCTTCAACCCTGACTTTCTATTCTTTTAGAGCTTTGAGTTGCCCATGCAAAGTCTTGATCTCTTCTAACTAGATGGACATGTTCTCCAGTGTCTTTGTGACTTGTTCATCACTTGCAGTATGAGTGAAAGAAGTAACTGAAACTAAGAAATGGGTATGGCAGCCACGGGGATAATATCCATCTTCTGGCTTTGTTGTTTTTCTTTTATAATCTTCTCCGTTTCTGCCTCCATTTGTATAATCTTTATGTTCTTCTCTATAACCAGTTTCATCATGTCAACCTTCTATGCTTCATTTTCTTCAATGTCCTTGTTTAATGGATCATTTATGGCTGGCATCTTAAGTTTCTTTCTCAATGCTGCAATATCGAAATTCTTCTTCTTGATAATCTCCTCTGCAACATTAACATCTTTAGGATCATATCCTATCTTTATCAAATCTTCCAAAGACTTGATCCTATTATCCTTTGCTAAGGAGGATAGCTTTTCCATTTTTAACTGAGACTGAAAATTGGCAAATGAAACCTGCAATTTGGACAATGACATAGCAGTGTTAGTTAATGTATGAGATATCATATCACCAGTCAATGGGATAGATGTCTTTGGTGCTGAAATCAAACAAAGTGCTCTTATAGTCTACTGATCTCTTCGGATATGGAACTTGGGCCTCAAGGAAGGACATCTGCATTTTTCCATGCTCTGTGTCAAAAACTAATAACAATCTACTCTGTGAGCTGGAGGTTTGCTTCCAAAACTGATTATAGGTACTACTTTTAAGAATCTCATTGTTAAGCTTAATCTCTCTGTACCTATCAAAAATAGTCTTCTCCTTCTCTCCTTGGACATTCTATGAATCCAGTTATGTTTCCTTCTGACCTTGTGATGATGAAGGTCCAGTAAAAGATGTTACAAATTTCCTGCTTGCAGGTGGTGAGTCTATAATTATGAGGGAAACATGCTCTTCTGTCTCTTTTCCTACATCTGTCCTAGGAGTCAATTTGCCATTTTCCTATACCTAATCCTGAATTATTTGGCCTCACTTCCTGTTGTTGATGAAGATCCTTCCTCTCTTTTTCTTTTACTCATTTTCTCCTGAGGAGTGGGAGTCTGTAAACAAGAAGTAGAAAAGAGTTGTTCTTTAGCTTCTTGCAAGGTGTTCTCTGTCCATTCCAACTGATTTGCATACTTTTCTATCTCAGGCCTTGAGGTATGGATGTAGGGAGTAGTTTTATTTTCTACTCTAAGCTTTGAAATAATACCCCAAGGGTCATAAGACCATGTAAAACTTAGGATTAGTTTCATCTCTTTAAGCATTTTGTCTGCTTCTTCACCTGCTGTCTTGGCATTATGTATAAATGGGCCCACCTGTGTCTTTATGTGAAACTGTGACTTCCTCTTAGCCACCAAAAAATGAATATCATCAGAATTTAACATCTATCTGATGTATTCCAAGGAAAAAATTCTCATTGGGAGGTATTTTGGGAGTCTATACGGTGCCAATGTGCATCCATAAACTCAAATTTCTCTGTAGTTTTGGTATAAATACCAATCTCCAATCTTGGCTTGATCTATTAGATGTAGAATTATTTTAATATCTTCACTGATTCTGGGTTGTATTGAACTGTTTAGGATGTTCATTGTTGGGTGATAAAACACCTCAATAAACTACTTGTAAGAGAATTCTTGCTGCTCTTTCATTAACAATGAAGTCCAGAAAATCACAGGCATCTGATTTCCTTCATGATCTAGCTTCTGCATCGCAAAATTGAACTTGTTTGCTTTATAATAAAGGAACATGTAGATTAGAATAGTGTAATTAAACACCTACTCTGTGGGAAATTTCAAAAACTTCTCATGAATGTTATCAGGCAAGAATTTACTAAAATTGAATAAAATGGATGGCTTATTGTCTATGGAAAATATGGAGATGAAACCTAGAATTGGCTCCTCTACCCACTGATCAGAATAATAACCCAAAATGTATGAAATTATGGATAGAATTTGTTTAGCTTGATTAGGGAAGATAGAGGAAGGATATGGAGGATTATTCTTAGGTAATTGGGCATTTTCAAGCAAGAATATCTAAAAAATTCTAGCTCTAGTAGCAAAATCTAGCTTCTGATAACGCTGGGTAAGGGTTTATAGGGAGAAAGGGACAATATTTTCCACAAGGGAACTAGCATCATTTTATTTATAGACTAAATAGTAATGGTAAAGAGGATGTCACTGAATGGGACCATGATATCTCTTTGGGCAGGGACATAACATGCTTGATAGTATCTGGTGAATTCAAGGGCTTGGAAGGTCAGAGGGAAGATATAATGGGGAAGATTGGACTCCCAGAGCCCAATTTCATCAATTTTATCTACATTCTTGTCTTCCAGCCAACGCTATAACTCTAAGAACTCACAGTCACAATCAGTTTCATTAATCCAATAATTCCTATCAGCTAAAGGTATGTGATCAAAATCTATGGAGGGAGGGATCAAGGGATTGACAATTTTCTCCTCGGTTTTACTCTTTGGAGGCATGACTATATCAATGAATAATCATTGTGAGAGAAAAGAAGGATTTTTGGGAATTAGACTAAGTTAAATGAATTTTCAAGGGAAAGGAGACAGAGTGCTGACAATTCCTATCTTGGCCTGGTCACGTGAATACTATGAAAATGATTGTTGTGTAAAGATGAGAATTACAAGGAATAAGCCAGTGAAAAAGGAAGAAGCAAGGGTTCTCAAAGATTTTTAAAGAATGATGTGAAAGTTCCATTGGAAATGGCATGGGACCATTAAGTTTGAACAGTTACCTGGGAATAGTGAATTTAATGCTAAACGATTATTTTTTCCGAGAGAGCATTTAATTGGATAACAACTAGGCGACGTGGCAGGAGGTGAGCAGTGGAAACGTCGTGGTAGGGACGCTGTAAAGTGAGCAAGGGGAAGGCAGTTTTGGAGGGGGTATAAGGTGGTAATTAGTATCAGCCAGGGGGGTGTGAAATGCGAAGAGGGTGCCACGTAGGGATGGGGCCCGAAGGGAGAAACAACATTTTCTGACCCCCCCTCAACGGTAAAGGCAGGATGGAGAGGGGGGGTCAAAGAACGATATGGATCGTGGATCATGAGGGGGAGAGGACCCTGTTGCTTTGAGAGTGGAGTTGATTAATTACATAGGACAAAAAGTGATTTTTCCATTTGCGCCTTTGTTTGTTTGCCTTCGAACTTAGGATAAAGGTGAAGTATGAAATATATATGAAAACCCTTTATCCTATTGTGCATGCTTTTCCTTTTTACATTGTCTTTAAAATTAGGACATAATAGCATAGGCATATATTTATTAAACCATCTAATTTACCTACCCTTAACTAAAATAACATTTTTATTCTTTTAAGGGGTGCACATAGACTAGAAAACCCACCTTATTTCTTTTTATAAACAATGAACAACTATCTAATTTCTATCACTTATTTCTCCTATTGATTCAGTCTAAACAATTGAATCAATGTGATTTTCTACCTAACTACTGATTTAGATTAGACTGTTTGGAAAATCTTTATTATCTAACCTAAATTACAGAAATTTAAGCATGTTTAACCATGATTACATAGTATGATTAAACAAATAACTAGTCGTTGTGGCATTTTGAACAAGCTGCACAAAACCTTTATTTAACAATGATGAAGAAAACTATCTATCAGTAGTGGAATTTGGACTTGCAACTAACTTTCAGTATTATTTTTTTCTTTTTTTCTTTTGATGGGGTTCTATCTTTTATTCTTTTTCAATATTTTTGTTTTTCCTCTTTTTTCTTATTTATACCCTCTTTTCATTTTTTAATTCTATTTTTTTAAAATTTGGAAATAATTTGTAGATTGACAATTATTTACAATATAAGATTCCTGACATAAAATACTCAATCACCTTGAGATCCTATAAATTATAGGACCCTAATAGTGGCTCCAGCTGAGGATGGCACTCTCCTTGTGAGGCGCCAAGAACATTTGATCAGTAGCCTTGAGTGTTCTATTTTAGCAATATCCACACTTGATTTCATTTGTTGTAGTACTTATGGTAACATATCAATTGAAGCTTAGGGCATTCTCTGCGGGCTTCAACTTTTGTCAATAGGTCACCCAATCAAAATAATAAAAACAATCATATTTACAATGATATGATGCTATAAAACTTCAATTTCAAACAGAAGTAGTGCCTCAACATTCAGTAATTCAGGTCTACCAGGCATCTCTGTCCCATCTAGATGTTTGAGAAAAAATGTGTGGTGTCCTCTAAAAGAATGAATGATATAAGGTCCTATCCATAAATTGTCAAATTTTCCATCCTTTCCTTTGTCCTCTCTTCTAGAATCCCACTTTAAAACTCTATCACCCAAGGTGAAATCATTTGCTTTAGTTCTTCTATAAAAAATCTTCTTGATATTCTCCTGGATGACCTAAACCTTATTATAAACTTCTTCCCTGCATTGCTACAATTGGATTTTCTGATAAATTCTCCTTTGGATGTCATTTGTCTCAACCTGCAATTCTTGAATTATCTTCATAACTGGAACTCCCAAAGAGGATGGAAAAACAACATCCATTCCATAAACCAATCGGTATGGTGACGTGCCAATTGATTTCATGTTTTTGAGTCTATCATCCCAAAGTGCATTTATCAACTTGTTGTGCCATGACTTTTTATTCTCTTCTAACAGCTTCTTAATAATATTTACCAAACTCTTATTTGAATGTTCAACTAATCCATTACCCTATGGGTAATAAGTAGTTGAATGTCCCAAATTAATATGGTATTTCTTGCAGAAATCTATCATTTTCTTGGATTTAAAAGTTGCAACATTATCTATAATAGGCTTATTTGGACAACCAAATCTAGACAAAATATTGGTTTCTAGAAATTTGATAATAACAACATCAATGGTTAGTCTAGAAGGCGTGGCATCAATCCATTTGGTGAAGTAATAAGTAGTTGTGAGGATCCATTTATGTTGGGCAGAGGATGGTGGATGGATTTCTCCAATGAAATCCAATCCCCATTGTTGGAAAGGACTTTCAACAGATATGGGTTTTAAAGGTAGAGGCAATAGTTTTCTTTTCCCCTCAAATATTTGGCATTTATGGAAAGAGGTTACCATCTTATGAACATCAGGGAAAAGGGTAAGCCAGTAAAAACCAGCCCTAAAGATCTTATTAGCAGTGTTTTTCCAATATAGATGTCTATCACAGTAACCTTCATGGAATTCCTACATTGTTCTTTCTACATCATCTTTTAATTATAGATACTTTAGTAAAATACCACCAACATCTTTCCAATATAAAACATTATCTCTGATGCAAAATTTCACTGCTTTCAATTTTAGAAATCTATCCTTTGTCTTAGTTTAACTAGGAGGAGCATTTAAATTCAATAAAACAAAAATGAGGATTGCATACCAGGGTGAGGTCATAAAAGTCTCATCTAATTATGGGGTCTCATGATCCTCTTGATCATCTAATGCAGCTACAAAGTTGATATCCAATGCATTAAAGTTAGATTTAGCCATCAATTTGGATAATCTTTGTCCTTTGATAAGTTTGGTTGGCTTGATTTCCATGTCATACTTAAGAATTATGGAAATCCATTTTCCTATTTTACCATCTGGTCCATTTTGGGTTAAAATATCCTTAACCACAACATTTGGTACATAAGCAATTATGTGAGAATGGAGCATATACACCCTGAAATCTTTAATTACTTCTATCAATGCAAACATTTGTTTTTCCATTATATTATATTTGAGTGAAGCATCCCTTAAAGCCTTTTTAAAGAAAGCAATGGGTTATTCAAATCCATCATCTTTTTTCTGTAAAAGGATAGATGCAACAGTGTGTTCAGAAGCGAATGAAAATATTATAAAATCCTTAGTGAAATCTGGACTGATTAGGGCTAGTGCTTTTGTGAATGCTTGTTTAAGTTGTTCAAATGATTTCATAGCTTCAATGTTCCATCTGATTTATGAATCTCTCTTTAGCATATTTTTTATGTTTCTAAGGAGTTCTGCAAGGTTGGGGATGAATCTCCTTAGGAAATTTATTCTACCAATAAATGATTGAAGTTCCTTAATGCTTCTAGGATGATTGATTTTCATAATAGCTTCAATCCTTTTTGGATCAATTTTAATACCTTCCTTAGAGATGATATGACCAAGAAGTTTTCCCTCTTCAAGGCCAAACAATGTTTTCTTGGGGTTTAGTGAAAGCCCAAAGCTTCTACATTTCTCAAATACTCTTCTCAGATGTAACAAATGTTCTTCATTAGTTTTAGAATAAAGAGTAATGTCATCTAGATAGATCACAATAAACCTTCCAATTTCATCAGCAAAAGTAATATCCATTGCTCTTTGAAATGTGGCTCCAACATTCATTAACCCAAAGGGCATCTTCACATACATGAAGGTACCCCATGGAGTACTAAAGGCTAATTTATCTTGATCATCAGGCTGAACTAAAACTTGATTATAACCTGAGAAACCATCTATTATAGAAATCCTAGAAGACCCAAGTCCCTTCTGTAGAATATGATCCATTTTTAGTAAAGGGTAGTTGTCTTTTAGGGAAACTTTGTAAGGTTTCTAAAATCTATGCACAATCTAGTTTCACCTGTTTTCTTCCTAGTTGGCACAATATTGGAAACCCATTTAGAATACCTAAGAGGAACTATGATTTTAGAGTCATACATTCTTTTAATTTCTTTCTCAATTAAAGTAATCAATATAGGATTTATTCTTCGAAGTTTTTGTTTAAATGGTTTCTCATCCTCTTTATTGGAATTTTGTGTTGTATAATTTCTGTATCATATGATTTTAGATGTTCATAGCTCCAGGAAAAAACATTACTGAATTCCTTGAATAAAGAAATGTATTTTGTTTTTCAGCAGCTGGGAATGATTTAGACAGTTTTATTATTTTGGGATCTTTTTCACTACCTACGTTACATTCTTCTACTGCTACTCCTATGGGCTCAATCTTAGGCTTCTTAGCCACATCATTGAAATCAAATAATTCTTCCAATGGAACTAGACCTCTAGGTAAAACGTTATCCTTTAATTGAAGTTTTCCAAACTTTTCTTTTTCTAGATCCATCTCAATCAATTCTAATTTATTTACAACTTTATGTATGGGTATATTTACATCTGAGTTTTGTAACTACCTTTCTAGATTAGAATGTACAATTATTTGATTTTATAATTCACATTCCAAATCTATGCTATCGTCTTGAAATTCATCTTTAGATTGCATAAAATTTTCAATTTGTTTATCACTTCCAAACACTTGCCAATAGTTCATATTATTTGGTACAGTTGGTCAATGTTTCACTTCCACTGTATATTCTCAATTAGGGTAAGGAATTTTATAGGAGCTAGCTAAAAAAGCTAGACTATTTGGAATGATATTTTTTTTCTAGGAATTGCAGAAAGGTCATATTCAAGAAAACTCTCTAGAAAATCAAGCACATCATTTATGTATTCTCTCATTCTAGGGTGTTTAGCTGAATACTCTCATTTAATTTGTTTATAATTAACTCAGCATCTCCTTGAATGGAGATCCTCTTGGCACCTAATTTTTTCAACAATTGCAATCCTAATATAAGGACTTCATACTTTGCTACATTATTAGTACATTAGAAATTGAGGTTGTATGAGTGACACTCGGCATAATTGTTTCTTGTGTTTACCACCCATATTCCTTCTCCAGAACCATCTTTTCTACAGGAGCCATAAAAACTAATGTTCCAAAGAGGTTTGGGAAGAGTGTGTGGTTCTATTGTTTGTGTTTGGTTTGGATCTGTTTCAGAAGTCTCAGTTTCAGCTTTGATCACTTGAGTGTTGATGTCTCCATCATTATAAAGAATGAAAGAGTCTAAATATGAGTGGATAGAATAAAGAGGATAGTTGTGAGGTTTCTCTTGACTACCACCATGAATTTCATCAAGGTTTCCCTATATAATCTTCGTTTCTGCCCAAAAACTAGTATGGTGGCAAGGTCATATCCATCTGTAGGGTTCCTTGTAATTTTTATCCCCATGAGCGTGACAACAAGATGCCATACTTAGGCGGAATATCTGCAGCCACTATATCCATTACCAAACATTTGGTAGGGATTTTACCTAAAGTAACACACAGGTCTTTAATGATACCTAGACATCTTACTTTACTAGAATCAAAGGAATATAGGTCTTTTTAAGGTCTCGTAATATCAAGTCCTAACTTCTCCATAATGGCTTTAGGCATTAAGTTGTGGGAAGCCCCTGAATCTAACATAGCATTATGGAGGATCTTATCAAGAATAGTTAGGCTAACATAGAATGGAGGAACACCCCCTTTGTGTGGTTTGCCCTCAACTTCCGACCCAAATAAGAGTTCTGGTTGATCATCATTCAAATTAGCAGAATCTTTGTTTTCCCCTATGTTTAGAGCTTTCATCACTTGGGGTATGTACATGTTTTTGTTCATTAACTCTATTAGGGGAACGAGAATTTTTAGTTTTTCTAATTCATTCTCATTATTGAACGATGTTAGAATCTTAATCAGGTTGGGAAGGTTAGATTACTCTATAATTTGTTTTGATATAGGCTCTTTTGTTGATTTTTGGTTGGAATATTAGTTTGAATAGTTTTAGAAACATTATCAACTATCTTTTTGATAGGAGTTTCTACTTTCTTTTTGCTAGAATTATCAATAGTCTTCTTGAGAGAATTATTTGTGGTTTTCTTAGCATCAATGTCAGAGGATTTCTTAACAGGATTCTAAGTGTTCTTACTGTTGAGATAATCTGAATTCTTTTTACTCCTAAGGTTATACTACCCATGAAATTCCATGATGGAATTTTCGAAACCTTGTTTATATTCATCTGATTCCTTAGAATCAAGTTCATTTGAGTGAGGACGAAAAGTTCTTGCTCCTCTTGAGTGAGAAAAGTAGTTTCATCATCATTGATTCCTGTTAGATTTATTTGACTCTCATCTAAATCTTCAATAATATTACCTTTATCATCAGTATAATTTTCCTAAAAAGGAGGCCAGACCTGCTGGTCTGGACCCTTTTGTTCTCATTGTTTGATTTGGGGAACATTACTTCTGAATTTTTGGTTCCTATTTTGAGGAGAATTTTGGTTTTCTCTCATTTGAACTTGATCGTTTATGTTTACTCTTTGCATCATCTTTTCCACTACCCTCACTAAGTTATAAATTTTATGATCAGAGGTAGAAGTGGAAGGATGTTCTTTAATGGTAACCTTGCATTTAGATTTTAGTTTGGCCTTCTTGGCTAAGATGTTCGCTTCAACTTTTATAGCATTGGCTTGCATTTCTTCCAAAGTTGTTGGGTCTCTCTCTCTAAGTTGATATTCCATGTCTACATCAAAAGCATCACGAAAATCAATCAAAGATAGACCAGGGGAGGGTTTGATGTCTTGAGGAATTGCATTGTAAACAATGTTAAACCATTCATAGTATTCCTCCATAGTTTCATTTGGCTTTCTTTTCAGTCTTTTGATATATTCATTCAGGAGTTGAAGTGGATTTTTCTTCATTCCCCATCTAGCTAAGAAAGTTTTATGGAAAGCATCAAGGTTAGATATACTTCCTGCAGGTAAACTCCTAAACCATTTCTTGACATCACCTCCTAAAATTTGAGAAAACAATCTCATTTTTACATCGACTTCATCTACTTCTTGAAGGTCAAAAACATCATTCGTTCTATCCACATGTTGCTGAGTAGTATGAGAACTAGTGTTATCAAAGGTCAGAAATTTAGATTGGTAATCTCCAGGCATAACTTTAAGCTAGCCTGGTAATGCCAAAGGTGCATACCTACCTACCATAATAGGTCTGAAATATTGACTAGAAGATGGACTCGTGGTAGGTGTAGTTGTGATAACTATAGGGATAGTAGGAATAATAGTCTAAGATATTGCAAGTGAAAAAGTAGAGACTATAGAATGAGTAGGACTAAGGGGCTATAGATGAATAGACTGGGAAGATTGGGTGGACAAAGAAGCTGATGCAACTGTTAAAGCAGAAAAATCAATAGATTGTTGATATAAGCTTCTTCAATAGCTTGGTCCAAAATTGAAACTAGACCTTGTAATTTATCAAATTGTTGTAGGGATTCAAGATCAGGATCTGTTTCAAGAGGTTATGTTTGGAGTATATATGGTTGCAGTATGGCTTTATCAATGAGAGTCTGACCCACACGAGTCTCATATTTTGATCTAAACAAATTATGTTGGAAAGGCAAATCAAACTCTATATCTTGAATAGTTTCAAATTTCTCTAGAAGAGAGTTAGGCCTAAACAAAGGACTATTCTCAAGAAGAGAATTTAACCTAGAGAAGGACTATTACTACCCTGACTTTCTATAATATTTTTCTTTCTCACCAATTTCTCTTGATTATCTACAAATTTAGCAGGGTTGGGATCAGGGTGAGCTCTAGTGAAAATTCTTTTGGGAGCCAGGTCTATTTAAAATTCATCACACAACTTCATAAAATAAAAATCAATGACACACTAAAATATATACAAGATAGCAACCTCAGATCATGTATTTCATAATGATATATAAGATTTAATTTATAGAAATATTGATTGAATATCAGGGAATAATGATTATTCAATCTAAAGATCTTTCCTCCCCAGTATGGTTGCCACTATGTTGTCGTTTTGCATTTTTTAGGTTGACGGATAAAACACATAGGGCAACATCAAAGCCACTTTGGAAGTTGGGATCTAGCCCTATCAACTTCAAAGAGGGAGCCCCGCCAACTTCAGAGAGGGATCTCTCTATAAAATTTAGATTTGTTTTATGTAAATTTCAGGTTAGTTATGACTATAGTGTTGTTTTGATTTGAATTGCTTGGTTGATTAAACTGTCATAATTCCATTGGGCTATGGAGTCTATAGATCAAACTGGATTGGCATCAAATTTTATAGGAGTTTCACAGGGAAAGCTAGGTTGCAGTAATTAGATATTTCATAAATTTAAATGGATTATGAGAGAGCAAAAATGTAAGATTCAATAGAAATTAAGGAGCAATTAAGAATTCCTTAATTTGACTTCAACAAAAAACATGAAAATTACTAATAGCCAAAATAGGGTGCTTTAAATAACAAATCCTATTCATCATAGTTTATGTTAAGTAATTGAGATTTTCATAATAACAAAGAGAGAAAACCAATGTTTGAACAAATAAACTAAAGAAACACATCACCATTTGGTACACCACATGAATCTTGTGAAAGGTCTGTATATTATTGATACTCCAGTACCTTGAAAATTTACAATATGCAGAGGAAATTACATTCAGAAATCAACCCTTAATACTTAGAATAGTGAAGTATTTATACTAATAATTACAAAATCATTGTCAAAACCGACAATGTATTATTAGCCTAATTCTAAACAATAAGATTTATTTATGGCAGAAAAATAGGCCACGTAGACAACTACATGGAAATGTGGCTCTGCTTTGGCGGGTTCAGCTGCTGAATCAACCAAAAATAGTGTTATGTTGGTGTGTTGGTTGTTGTGCTAGCCATTGTTTGAACTGCCTCTGTATTACCCTTTAATCCAGTAAATCACAAATTTCTTCCCATCACTTTTCATCGGGTATGGTTAATTTAATTACCCTCTGGTAAATTCCATCAACCTCTATGTATTTTTCAAAAGTTGGCTTCACTGTAAAAACATGTTTTACCTCATTCTCGATGTAGAAATCATTTTCCATGGTTTCCAAAACGCTCTTGCTGTCATACTTCCCTTTATCCCACTAAAATTAACACTTCTTCTAGCCATTTCTTTCATTTCAAAACATAGTTTTCCTGAGTGATTAATTTATAATTAATTACATATATGCTAGGCAATCATTTTTGTATTAATGCTTTAATTATGTTACAAAACATGTTCACTCCCAACTCTAGTGTTTCACATCTTTCTTATAATTGATTAATGAGGTTCCTTTTAGTCAAGACTTTCTTGACTTCCAAAATAGTGGCAGTCCTGTCACTAACTCCTAATTCCCCAAGCTCATATTTAGATTTAGAATTTAGGAATCTGATAACGTTGGAGGCTTCTTTGGGCATCTCTCCAAGATGTTCCCTTACCTGAACAATGGTTTTTGTAGCCTTTTCTATCAATTCATTTTGTTCAAAGATGACTTGGATAGATGGCCAAATCTCATTCATAGAGTCCATAATACCTATCCAAATGGTTTCCTTGGCTTGGGCCAAGGTCTGAGCAATGGAGGTATCCTTTTCTACCTTCTGCAACCTCTCCAACAATCTCTATGATTTCTATACTTCAGTAAGCCGAGAAGCTTCAACCCTAGCTTTTCGTTCTTCTAGAGCTTTGAGCTGCCCATGCAAAGTCTTGATCTCTTTTGACTGGATGGACATGTTCTCCAGTGTCTTTGTGACCTGTTCAACACTCGCAGTATGAGTGGAAGAAGTAGTTGCAGTGGTTGTTCCTGTTGCTGGAAGTTGAGAAGTGAGTATGGCATCTAGGGGGATAGTAGCCATCTTCTGGCTCTTTTCTTTTTCTTTTCTCATCTTCTCCATTTCTACCTCCATATATCTAATCTATATGTTCTTCTCTATAATTAGTTTCATCATGTTAGACTTTTGTGCTTCATTTTCTTCAATGTCCTTGGTTAATGGTTCCTTTGTGGTTGGCATAAGATTCTTTCTCAATGCTACAATATCCAAATTCTTCTTCTTTATAATCTTCTCTGCATCATTAACATCTTGACGATCATATCCTATCTTTATTATCAAATCTTCCAAAGACTTGGTCCTATTATCCTTTGCTAAGGAGGATAACTTTTCATTTTTAACTGAGACTGAACATTGGAAAATGAAACCTGCAATTTGGACAATGACATAGAAATGTTACTTAATGTAGAAGATATCATCTCACTAGTCTGCTTATGCATCTCCATTTGATCAATGGGATGGATGTCTTTGGTCTTGAACTAAAATGAAATACTCTTGTTGTTTACTGATATTTTCGGATGTGGAACTTGGGCCTCAAGGAAGGCCATCTGAATGTTTTCATGCTCTGTGTCAAAAATTGATAACAATCTTCTCTGTGAGCTGGAGATCTGCTTCCAAAACTAATTATAGGTATTGTTTTTAAGAATCTCATTTTTAGGCTTAATTTCTCTATACCTATCAAAAACAATGTTCTCCTTCTCTCCTTGGACATTCTGTGAATCTAGTTATGTTTCCTTCTGACCTTGTGATGATGAAGGTCTAGTAGAAGATGTTACAAATTTCCTGCTTGTAGGTGGTGAGTATGTAATTATGAGGGCAACATGCTCTTCTGTCTCTTTTTTTACAACTGTCCTAGGAGTCAATTTTTCCCTTTTCCTATAATTAATCCCGAATTCATTGACCTAACTTCCTATTGTTGATGAAGATCCCTCCTCTCTTTGTCTTTTACTCATTTTCTCCTGAGGAGTGGGAGTCTGTAAACTAGAAGTAGAAAAAAATTGTTCTTCAACTTCCTGCAAGGTGTTCTTTATCCATTCCAACTGATTTGCACACTATTCTATCTCTGGCCTTGAGGTATGGATGTAGGGAGTATTTTTATTTTCTTCTTTGAGCTTTGAAATAATACCCCAAGGGTCATAAGACCATGTAAAACTTAGGCTGAATTTCATCTCTTTAAGCATTTTGTCCGCTTCTTCACCTGTTGTCCTGGTATTGCATATAAATGGGCAACCTGTGTCTTTATATGAAACCGTGACTTCTTCTTAGCCACCAAAAAAGGAATATCATCATAATTTAACATCTGTCTGATGTATTCCAGGGCAAAAATCCTCATGGGGAGGTATTTTGGGAGTCTATATGTTGCCAATTTGTGTCCATAAACTCTGATTTCTATGTAGTTTTAGTATAAATACCAATATCCAATCTTGGCTTGATCTGTTAGATGTAGAATTATTTTAATATCTTCACTAATTTTGGGTTGTATTGAACTATTTAGGATGTCCATTTCTAGGTGAACAAACTCCTCAATAAAATACTTGTAAGAGAATTCTTGTTGCTCTTTCATGACCAATGAAATCTAGAAAATCACAAGCTGCTGATTTCCTTCATCATCTCGCTTCTACATCACAAAATTGAACTGTTCTGCTTGACAATAAAGGAACATGTATATTAGAATAGAAGTGTAATTAAACACCTTCTCTGTGGGAAATTTCAAAAACTTCTCATGAATACTATCAGCCAAGAATTGACTAAAATTGAATAAAATGGATGGCTTACTGTCTGTGGAAAATATAGAGAAGAAACCTAGAATTGGCTCATCTACCCACTGATTAGAATAATAACCCAAAATGTATGAAATTATGGATACAATTTATTTAGCTCGATTAAGGGAGATGGAGGAAGGATATGGTGGATTCTTCTTAGGTAATTGAGCATTTTCGGGCAAGAAGATCTAAAAAATTCTTGCTCTAGTAGCAAAATCTAGCTTCTAATAAAGTTGGGTAAGGATTTCTAGGGAGAAAGGGGTAGTATTTTCCACAGGGGAGCTAGAATCAATTGATTTATAGACTGGGTGGTAATGGTAAAGAGGATTTCATTGGATGGGGCCATGATAACTCTTTAGGAATGGACATAACAGGCTTGACATTTTCTTGTGAATTCAGGGGCTTGGAAGGTCAGAGGGAAGATATAATGCGGAAGATTGGACTCCTAGAGCCCAATTTAATCACTTTTATATGCATGCTTGTCTTCCATCCAATAGTATAACTCTAAAAACCCACAACTACACTGGGTTTCATTAATCCGATAATCCCTGTCATCTACAGGGATGTGATCAAAATCTATGGAGGGAGGGATCAAGGGATTGACAATTTTCTCCAGGGTTTTACTCTTTGGAGGCATGACTGTATCAATGAATAATCATAGTGAGAGAAAAGAAGGCTTACCAAGAATCAATTTAAGTTAAATGAATTTTCATGGGAAAGGAGACAGAGTGCTAACAATTCTTGTCTTGGTCTACTCGTGTGAATACTATGAAAATGATCGTTGTGCAAAGCTGTGAATTACTGGGAATAAGCAAGTGAAAAAGGAAGAAAGAAATGGTTACAAAAGCTATTTAAAGAATGATGTGAAACTTCCAAAATATTTTTAAACAATGCTATGAATGGTTACTCGAGAATTATGAATTTAATGGCGAACGGTTATTTTTGTCGGGATACCATTTAATTGGATAACGGCTAGGCGATGTGGTAGGAGGTGAGTGGTGGAAACGTTGTGGTAAGGACACGGTAAAGTGAGTGAGGGGAAGGTGATTTCAGAGGGGGTATAAGGTGGTAAGTAGTATCAGTGGCGGGGGGTGCGAAATGCAGAGAGGGTGCCACATAGGGATGGGGCATAGCGGGAGAAAAAAACCTTTTCAGACCCCCCGCCGCCCCCCCCCCCCCCGGCGGTAAAGGTAGGATGGAGGGGGGGGGGCGCGAAGAAAAATATGAACCATGGATCATGAGGGGGAGAGGACCCCGATGCTCTGACAATGAGGTTCATTAACTACATATGACAAAACATGATTTTTCCATTTGCACCTTTTTTTGTTTGCCTTCGAACTTAGGATAAAGATGAAGTATGAAATATATATGAAAACCCTTTATCCTATCATGCATGCTTTGCCTTTTTACAATGTCTATAAACTTAGGATATAATAGCATAGGCATATATTTATAAAACCATCTAATTTACCTAACCTTAACTAAACTAACAATTTTATTCTTCTAAGGGGTGCACTTAGACAAGTAAACCCACCTTATTTGTTTTTATAAACAATGAACAACTATCAAAATCCTATCACTTATTTCTCCTATTTATTTAGTTTAAATAGTTGAATCAATGTCATTTTCTTACATAACCACTGATTTACCAAGATTAGACTGTTTGGAAAATCTTTATTCTCTAACCTCAATTACAGAAATTTAAACATGTTTAACCATGATTACATGGTATGATTAAACAAATAACTAGTCATTGTGGCATTTTGAACAAGTTTCACACAACCTTTATTTAACAGTGATGAAGAAAACTATCTATCAGTATTGGCATTTGGACTTGCAACACTTTCAATATTATTTTTTTTTTTTTTTTCTTTTGATGGGGTTCTATATTTATTCTTTTCAATATTTTTTGTTTTCTCTTTTTTCTTATTTATGCCCTCTTTTCATTCTTTAATTATATATATAATATATATATATATATATATATATTATATATATATATATATAATATATATATATATATATATATATAATATATATATATATATATATATATATATAATATATATATATTATATATATATATATATATATATATATATATATATTTTAAATTTGGAAATAATTTTACAGATTGACAATTATTTACAATATAAGATTCTTGAGATAAAATACTCAATCACCTTGAGATCTTATAAATTATAGGACCTTAACACGTTTAATGATGAGAAACATCATTCAATATACACAAAACAAGTAGGAATTAAATCTCTAATGAAATAATAAATTTATGTGAAAAATGTATTAGTGAGATCCTAAACTTTGTGCTTTAGAGCCAGGATGGAGTGCATAAATTTTATTTCTATTAGCACTCACATTTTATGTATCTAGGAAATCTTAGGGACCTGTGGTGGGAATATAAGTGGGACATTATAAAAAAGGCAAGTCTATCAATAGTCAATTTGTACCCTTTTTTTGTTTGTCAAGTTGTGATCCTCTAGGCTTGACCCATGGCTTGAGAAATCATGATCCAGGGGCATCTAATTTGCAAATTAACCTAGGGATTGCACTTGGTGTAGGCCATACTAATCCTAAGTTGACTATATTTTTTAGCATGTCTCCTCCCCTAGCACAAGCACAACCACCCCCGTGAGGTTTGATCCTGGGTCACCGTGCTAATGGGACCCATCCTCAACCGGTTGTGCTAGTGAGACTTGACAGTCAATTTGTACGTGATAATAATTTTGATGTGGACTTTAAGGATTTTAAGTGTGGCTTTCAATTCTCATTTATGGAAATGTACAAATAAATTTATGAAGTAGGTAAGCCTATCGATAGTAAATTTATACTTTTTAATGTTATATGTATGTATGAACTTTAATCTTCTAAATTTCTGAATTTGATTTTCAATTATTATTTATATTAATATATAATCAACTTTAAATTCATAATAATAATATTATTAATTACATTATATAATTAAGTCATTTACGAAACATTATCATTATCATGAGTATATGAAAAACTCAAATTAATGAATTAAAGGACGAGATTGGATAATAATGGACTAGAATAGACAATTCTTAGCTCTATAGATTTTTTAGAGTTCTTAGGTGATGCCAATCCCATATGGTAGGTGCTCAATCGTTCGATCATGTTTCCTCATCCAATGGTTTACTATCTTTTTTATTTTGAAATGATATGCTCAATTTTGCCTTCCATACCTGTAATACCTACCATGCACAATAAGAAACTCACATAGCTACACATATAGCACCTCACATAGCCTACTATCCATAATACATAGACGCACATAGCCATGTTTCATTTTTCCCCAATTAGCACCTGATGCTTTTTCCCATGCTCTGATCATATCAAACCTCGATGAAAATTGCTACTAGTTTCAAACCTTTCTAGTTGGTTCATGGTATGGAAGTGGTCTTACTGATTGAATGTGAAATTCCCTTGCTAAATCTAGTCATGGAGCTCCTCCCTATCATGAACACTGAAGAAGAACACCTCATTTATCAGATGGAAAGACTCTTGTTTCAGTCCCTCATAGTGTGATTGAGGAGTGGTATTTTGTTTACTCACTATTTTGCATAAAAACTTAATAATGGTTGAGTTGTTTTCATAGTATTAATTTTGTTGAGTTAAAAGTGGTTTTTTGGTTGAGTTTCATTTTCCTCCCCTTAAACAAAATTTTTGGACATTATGTAAAAAAATATTTTAAAATGGTATATATTTTAGTAATATATAAATAATTTAAAAAAAATAGAAAAAAATAGAAAACATAATAATAATATTTTTAAGTGAAATTTATTAACTACAAAATTAGGTGGTTACATCAAAGTTTTTTACAAGTTTTTCTAGTATTTCACATGGAAAACTAAATCACAAACAAAATTGTACTCCTTCAAAGGGACACAAGAGACAATTGAACATCATCATGTAGGCCTAAGCTAGGATACTAGCATGTCTGGCCATACACATAGTCAACAACAAAAAGAAAGACATGAATTTGATCCATGAAAGAGTTAGGGGAGAGGTTCCAAGTCTAAATCGTATACCAGGATAGGATTTGTTCGTTCCATTGATAGTCTCACTCAGGCTAGAGGAATACTAAGATGCTTTTCAATTTTTACCAGCATGCAATCCTTCATATCCAATCTACAATCGTATTGCTTCATGAATCCATGCATGTAATCCAATGTCTGAAGCATATCCATCCTATTCTCTTGGCTATCCTATAGCATTTTCCCCAAGAGGAACTTCATGTTCTAGTATAAATCCATTGCTTTGATGTACAAATTGTCTTTGTCGTGAGTGTTTCCTGTATTTGGTATATAGCCTAATCATTCTACCAACACTTCTGGGTCTGAGAGGGTGGTTCTTTGATATGATGACTCCTCTTCAGATTTGGTTATCTCTTCTTGCATATGCATAGGGATTTGCTCCTTGTATCAATCTGCAAAGCTAGCCACCCTATTCTATAATCGGGACTTACCTCTATGAGCTCTCTCCTTGAAATAAGCTACTCCTCGCAACACCCTACCTCTCTCTCTAAACATTGTGATTAGAACCCTGAGGAGCTAGATTAATAAGTTAGATTTTTGTTGTGTTGTAAAGGGTTCACTTTTGCTACACCATCTCACATGTACTATTTCAAGAACTACATAATACGTGGCCTATAATCTGACCAAAGGGGGATCCTATTCCAAACACCAATCACTGATTATCATATCCCCCACCTTCCAAACACTTGGTTTATACCTCTATATTAAGAAAATATCTTTGCCAAATAGGCTTCAAGTCTCGTCCTCGACCCCTACAACATCGCCTCCTGCTAGCCTATTTGGCTTCACGGAGATAGGGCTCTCTTACCCTTCCAACCCATGCCAAGGAATAAAGATCTCTAAGTTTCTCAAATGATGGAATTACCCTTAGTGTCATGTCTTGACCTACATCCTTCCACCTACCAAATCATATCCAGCTCCACTTTTCTTGGTAAGTTTCCCAACATTGATCCAATCACCCCATAGGCAACTAATTTCATACACCCATAAAATTATCATCCAGTTATAAACTAGTCTCAACTTGTTGCTTCCATTGTCTACTAGAGCAAGCATCGACCCTTTGTCCTTTAGACCCATAGACCAACTACACTCCAAAATTATTAACAAGTGAAGAAATAGAAGGAAACTCCCAAATTTACTCAGTAATCCAATTAGGAAGGCAAAGGACCCGCAACAGGATTGGAAAAATAGAAAACTACCCATATAACCTATAGAACCAATATTGGAATCGAAATAGAAGTTACCTAGAAAGAACTGAAGGAGGATTTGGCATAACTTCCTAGACCATTGACTCAAGAAATTTCCATTTTGAATCCCACTCCTTCACCTAGATCCTATGTGATGCATGCTCTCGATAATTTGTGTTCTTGTGAAGATGGAGACATATCTGACCAAGGCTACCCCATCACCTACATACATTTTTTCGTTTGGACATGATGCCTTCTAGTTCAAAAATTCACCACCTTCTACGATTTTTATCAAGTGTATTTGGTGTTACCCCTCATAGCCCCTCATTATCTTACTTCATCCAACACACACCCCAATTCCTCTCTATTTCTCTTATGGTACCACTATCCCCGAGATGGTAAATTACAAGAATTTCTGGAATTAATTCCATTCTCCTCTCATGCTTTAAACCACCTCACAGAATCTCTTTCACACCCTTCATCTATCCTAAGGTTGGTGTAGTAAATGGTGTTGACTTTCTAGTGAAGTTAGCATTAGAATAGTTTTTCACAATTGATAACCGCTTATAATGTTATTAACTATCCTTATTTATTTTCCAATCATCGTGTAGTTATACATGAAAAACTTCAACCACACAATTCTTCAATTAGAGCAGTAAATAGAGATCACAATAAGTAATGAGCAGTAGAAAAGAGACACTAAGAATTAGGCTCACAACTAGGGAAAGACCCACAAGGATAAAACCCAACAAAAGTCTTTCCTTATGAGAGATATTTTGTTCAATAGCACATCAAAGAATATTCCAATAAATTTAAATCTAACCTCAACAATGTCCAAAGTCAATATCTAGTCAATAAGAGAGATAAAGTCAACTTTTGGTCAATGAAAATAGTTTGCATAGAAAATTTGAATGTCGGCCCTAAGGTCACTGATCAGACAGGCTACAATTCATTCTTAAGGTAGTCACAAAAATTCAGTGCACTAGTCAAAGAAAACTCGATCAAACCAACTATCAATGGATGTGGTCAATGTAGGTCAATGTCTCAATGTAAAAGCAATATCATAGTCCAAAAAAATCAATGAACTTTTGAAGTATTTGCCCTTACAAGATGGCTTGAACAGAGACCAAAAAAATGAAAATATTCCCAAGTCAAATGTGGTAAATGCAACTCCAAAAAGAAATGTCAACGAAGCTAAAAGAGTCTTCCTTATGTTCTTCACACATGTCATGTCTCTATTTGAATTAGAGATTGAAATTTATTGTTTATTGTATGTCAAATGAGTGCCATTGATGCTCGATACATTGAGTGTGATGTGGGCTAATTAGCCCTAAGTCAGGTTGACTTATCTAAGTATGAGGTTGACTTGTCCAAACAAAAATTATGAATTTTTCTTTGTGCTTGCCAATGTGTTAGGTCCCTATAATACTAGTGATTCCCCCATTACTATTGTCATAGTATCCCTTCTTGTTATTACTGTGCCCCTATTATCCACATATTGTTATTAGTGTGCCCCATAGAAGCCCATTATTGCTATTTTTGTGCCCTTATATTATTATTGTTATGTCGGCTTTGATTATATTGTGAACCCTTGGAGTCCTATATATAGAAAGGAGGTTTAGTCATTTGTATTATCCAAGAATTGTTCATTTGTGTAATTTAAAGTAGGTTTCCCCCTTGAAGAAGCTGATTTTGAAGTCGTTGATCTATCTTTTCTATCTTTTTGTGAGATGGTTCATAACATTTGGTATCAGAGGTTTGGATTCTAGGGTTTCGCTACTCCAAACAGGTCATCGTGGAATTTTTGCTATAACTTTTTTTCTAGGATGTTTCATAAGATAAAAAAAACCCTTTTGATCAGATTTCTTGATGATCCTTGGGTCCGAATTTCAGATCTTGTCTCTCTACATCTTTTGAGATATGATCTAAGGAAGTTAGGGTTTTTGCAGGCTCTTGAATTACATCCCAAACAGGTGACCTTGGAAAAATCACCATAACTTTCTCTCTAAGTATCAGATTGAAATTTCTTAAGAAGTTACAGAAAGAAGACAGATTTTATTTTTCTTTGCATCATTTTCAGGTCCAAAGTTGGAAACCACGACATGTGGCACTTCATACAACTTTGCTCTACTGAAAAAGTGTATAATCCGGTCATATTGGGAGACTGGGAATAACGCTTTCTTGGAAAATCCAATTTCTATCAAAATAGTGGAGTTGGAAAGAAGACTCAGAGTGTTATTCTCTTAACCTGCAAATGATACCCAAATATAGACTATGCGAAGAAAAGATACCCAGAACACAGAATAGCAATGATTTTATTATTCAGAGAGTAATGTTCACTTGCCTCTTCGAGGGGGCAACCTCCAATAGAGCAGAGCTCGATTACAAAATAAGACACGATGCTCCTCGCAAGGAGTCTATATCCTTTATATATGACTCATACATGCAATACCATGGGCCAATACCGTGGTATTAATAATACCATCTATCTAATACTACGACCCATTTGCAACTAACTTTGGTTCCGTTATTAATTGCGGATTAACCACTTACAATTATTAATATGGGCTTTATTGACTCTTGACTATGACACAATCCCATTACATAAATAAGGGGGTTAGGGTGGGACCCTAACATGCCCTCCCCCTTAAGACTAGCCTTGTCCTCAAGGCTGAAGCTGTAGAAACTGCTGAAGAATAGCGGCTGGTTCCCAAGTTGCATCTTCCGGAGAGGTGTCTTTCCATTTGAAGAGGACTTCCTTAATCATGCAACCGTGCAGTTGCTTGACTCGTGTGTCTAGGACCTATTCTGGTTGAAGCCAGATGGACCCTTCTTCGTCCAATTCAGGTAGACTGGTCTAAATTCTGCAATTGTTCCCAATCACTTTCTTGAGGCATGAGACATGGAAAACTGGATGGATTTTTGCAACAGGTGGCAAGGCCAACTTGTAGGCCACTTCTCCAATGCGCTGAAGTACTTGATATGGTCCGTAGAATTTGGGAGAGAGTTTCTGACACCCCTTGTCTTTGAGTGATGTTT
>APFE030797802.1:86518-125106 GCA_000404065.3 Pinus taeda | reverse complement strand
ACTGGACCAAGTTCCTCCACTTTAACCGTCTCGAGTGAAGTGAACCCCCCAGAAAATCAAGTGAGTCTAGCCGACGTCTGCTCCAGGTACAGTGGGATCTTCCCACCACCGTCACCTTGGGTAGAATCCTAGGATTATGGCCACTAAGGTTACCAACAACAACAAATATACCTGGGGGAACAGTCTACACTCCGAAAACACGCAAGGGCAGAGTAACAAGCTCAATCCCCTTACCGGCTCCTTGACAATGGTCAATCCAAGGTTTACCGATAAGTGATCCCCTGGCTCCTCAATTTGAGGTTTACCGTTTGTAATACGTGCGTGTCTAGCGTCGTTCCCAACGAGGGAGGATTGATCCCCTCACTGGTTCGGAGACGAGCTCGTGCTTCTCCTTTAAGAGGAGCTTTCCCAGAATACAAATGTAACAGCTGGATTTATTCTATCTCAAGATAAGCTATTTGTTTGTTTTAATAGTCTTGGAGAGTTAAGTACTCACCTACTCCAAGACACTAGCCTAAACTATGTTGGTGCTTCAGAGCCCTAGAAAATAAAAATTTCTATGTTGATTTTAATTTAAGTGTTGATTTTAATGGTTGTTCTTTTAGGACAAAGGTGATGGAGATGAAACTTGATGATATGTAGACTCGACTCCAATTCTCTAAAAAATGCACCTAATATGATTCGATAACTTTTCTTTTCAATGAATGTCCTAATTAAGAGAGTTGAGAGGATGCAATTCTTTCAATAAACACAACTTTCTCAAAAGACAATCAAAGAAACAATTTCCTTTATCTTTCAAAGCACACAAAACAAGACCACTCTCTACTTCACGAAAAAATTCCTTTCTCTTTCAAGACGTCAAATGTTACTCTAAAGAAAATGTCGCAAAGGAGATCGTTGATATTTTCCTATTTAATAAAAAGCATGTAAAACTAATCTAATCAAAGCGATTTCAAGATCTATGCAAATCTATGAAAATCACTCAAAATTAAATCAAAGGAAATGTATCTAACCTTATTCTTAACAACTTAATCTAAGAAGCAAAAGCTTACTAGGATGATTCTTGGATGTTTTACTTGGCAATGATCAATCCAAGGACTAGTTTATGAAGAATCACAAACTAATAAAACAAAAACTCAATCTCTTTTTGTTCTTTTTGAAAATGAAATTCACAACTTTAAATGAACAAGCTATATTGAAATTTTGCAGAGGCAACACAAAGGTAGGTCGCTCACAAGGGTAGATTTTGCGACTGGTCCGACTCCTAAGAAGACTGACAAAACCAAAGATATCTAAGGCTTTGCAACTTCTAAACACAAAGTCACTACAGGACCAATATAAAAATCAAAACCCTAAGGCTAAAATCTCAAGGAATTTCACTAAAACTTTCGACACTAATGGAACAAGTGCAGGTGAAGATTTTTGACAGTCAACCAGTTGATCTGGGCAGTAAACACTAAGAAAAACAAAATCAAAAGAAAAAGAGATGAAAAAGGAAATTTTCCAAATTTTAACAGGGTACGCAGGCAGCTTGTTTATCCAGGTGCGTGCACGCTCTGTGTACACAGATACAGTGCGTACAAGTACGCACTGTGTCTAACGCAGAGGGTGCATACTACTATAAAATAAAGAAAACCTAAGTTCTAACTCGACTCTAAGCCAAGCCGCCCAAAATCACATTCAAGCAACCAAAAAACAAAAGAAACAAGACTCTTTTCAAATCAAAGTAATGCTCAAAGGAAAAATCAATCACATCAATGGATTCCCCAGTGGAGCCGCCAATTTGTCATGCGGAAAGAGTTATTTTTGCGAACAAACCTAACCTCCCTAGGAATCTAAGACTCTCTAGTGACAAACAAGACAAACAAGAGCAATCCTTCTCTAAACATACATTAGTCTATGAGAAACCAAGTGTTGTTTGATCCTACCTCAAATCCAACGCTTGTTGTAGCAGTCCAGCCTTGCTGATCCAGATGAGCTCCTCCTTCACTTTAAGACCTGCATACACTAACAAAGCAAACGATACATAACACCTGAATATTTCATAATACAAAGCATATTCATCACATAGACCAAGGAGTACATGAAATAATTCATTAACAACAAATCATTGAGAAGAATGGACTTATTTGTATTAAGGAAACAAAAAAGGAACCATTACAACCTGAGCCTTGGTGTTGTGCAAGCTCCCCCCAGGGTCCAACAAGAGATTTCCTCTACTTTGACAAGCTCACGCACTCCCAATATGGCAACAAGAAAGGATTGGTAATCTCTCCTCACAAGTTAACAATGGAAGTCCTAATTCCAGCAGCATTTACCCTTTGGAATGTTCAGCTTTCAACCTTCCCCTCCTCTGGCCCAATGCCTGTATTTATAGTGTTCTAGAGGAAGTTATTCAGTTCCAACATCAATGGGATACTCCCTCTTTTGGATGGGGTGGCTCCTCTCTTGATGGGATAAGTTCCTCTATCATAGGGATGCATGAACCATCTGGAGGCGCTCAATACACGTCAAACACTCTTCTAGAAGGCTCTAGAAGTGACCACAAGTAACTTTTAAAGATGAAACTTGCGCCTTTTGACCTTTACAGGGGTAACGCACCCAACCTTTGGCTTACAGAGCGTACAAGTACGCAGGTACATTATGTTTGGAGTGCGTACACGCAGGCAAGGTAGAGAGAACCTGCGTACCCAGAGATAAACATGTTTTTAAGTGACTTTCTCTCTTTTTGAAGTTTTTACATGAAGAGCAGAGGTATGGGGCTTGGCAAGGAGGACAATATGGCTATTGATGGGGCCATATTAACTGCAGATAGTCATGGTGACAAATTTCAGTTTAACACACTATATTCAGCAACATTGTTCATTGTACAGCCTAGACAAACCCCTTGAATGTCTACTAACTCACCATGAGGATCGTAGATCACCCATGCCACAGATGACAAGTTGCATGTATTGCGAGAGGCACCATCAGTGAAACCAACGTAAGGCGATCCAGACGTCTGTCCAAGAAGCAAAAAGACACAATAAGCGGCAATCGCGTCGACACACCAAGACAAAAACATGAAAACATGCACACACAACACACTTGCTGAAAGCACACGTATATACAAAAAAGAGAGAGTTCATGGACTCATGCATAGTATTTTTTCAAATAAAGCCCATTTTGGGGCTTATCCAGGGGATTCCCTTCGTAATCAATAAGCTCGTAGGCCCCTTTTTGCAAAACTCTTTTCACAATGTAGAGCCCGTGCCATATCCATGGGATTCCCTTCGTAATCAATAAGCTCGTAGGCCCCTTTTTGCAAAACTCTTTTCACAATGTAGGGCCGGTGCCACATAGGCTCGAATTTTCCTGCCCCCAGCTTATCATTAGCTTGATCATAGAGCAGTACTAAGTCTCCCTCAATGAAAGAGCGGGGATGGACAGTGTTGTCGAAGTGAGTTTTTACTTGCTTCTTCTGTGCTTCAGTAGCTAAGGAGGCTAGATGACGAGTCTTATCCAGCCTTTCTAAGTAAAGAAGGCGCTCTTCTACTGGAGTAGTATCAGGGAGCAATTCGACAGCTATCTTTAATGAAGGAATCTCACACTCAATAGGAAGGGTAGCCTCCAGTCCGTAAACTAACTGAAAGGGAGTGAAATCGGTGGCGTCCTTCACGGAGGTGCGGTAGGCCCACAAAGCAGAGAGCAACATCAAATGCCAATTGGACTTATGCATGCCAACAGTTCGTTGAAGCATCATGGCCAAAACCTTGTTCACGGCTTCCACTTGACCATTTGCCTGAGGATAGTACGGGGTTGAACTATCATGCTGTAGGCCCAACTGGGTCGTTAGCTCGGTCATCATGTGATTACGAAAATGCTTTCCGTGATCAGTGACGATGGCTTGGGGCACTCCGAACCGTGAGATAACATAGTTAAACAAAAACTGCGTTGCGGTGTGACCGTCTTCAGACAATGTAGACATCGCCTTGGCCCATTTCGTGAAATAATCAACAGTAATGATGATGTACCCCACGGACAGATAAAGGCTGTCTTGTGTTGATCGGTGGGCGCGATATTAATCTGGTTGTACCCAAAAAAGCGATCCATGAACGAATATATCTCACTCCCAGCACACTCATCAATGAGCTGGTCAATGAAAGGTGCAGGGTAGTTATCTTTTGGGCAGGCTCGGTTAATATCGCAATAATCGACACAGACGCGAATAGTACCCTGTTTTTTATCCACAGGGGCAATGTTAGAGACCCAATCTGTGAGTGGGATAGGGTAAATGAAACCAGCTTTAAGAAGTTTTTTGACTTCCGCTTTGATTGTTGCAGCCTTGCAGGGGTGCACAGGGCATAAACGCTGACGAACATGTTAGCTCCTGGATACGTAGGTATCTCATGCACTACGATGCTTGGATCAATGCCGAGCATCTCTTCATAGGACCATGCAAAGGCGTCACAGAATTCGCGAAAAAGAGCTATATAGATTCGAATTTCCTCAGGAGTGCAAGTGACTCCTATGTAGATGTGATCGACAACCCATGGTTTGAAAGAGATGTCGATAGGTTGGGTCTACGTAATGTTCCCCAAGTTCCCTTCAGAAGACACTTGATAGACTTGAATGGGTGTCTGAAGAGGTTGTGAAGGGAGACACGGAGAAAACCGCTCGAGACAAGCCAACGTTTCCTGAAGGGTAGGGAGAAACGAGGAACGGTGATGAAGATTGAACCACGGAGGTTCCTCCAGAGACATGGTCTCTATGATGGCTTCGTCGGAAGGAAATATTTCCTTTAATGGATCCGAGGAGGCACATTCTCCAAGCCAAGGGGAATAGTCGTATGAGTCAAGAGCTCCACTTAAAGAAGCAGATTCAGCAGGAGGAGCCGATACAGTAGCAATTTCGATGTAGTTGAGCTCGGCGGGACTCAACAGCATCTCCTCGCCCCACGATTCTATCTGGTTGATGGGGGGAAGGACCCAAGGATCAGAACGAACCGAAATCATACTGATAGAGGCGAGGTTTGGAGGTGGGAGTGAAAAAACACCCATGAGGGCGGGATCTTTGAAGAGCCCGGCTCCCACACTCTTGAACGGGATGGAGGTATGCTCCACGAAAGGCACATTGCCTTAAGAAGAAGAAGCGAAGAAGGAGAGCTGGTCTACCGTGACAATTTTCCCCTGGTGAGGGAAACGAATGACACGGAAGAGGGACGAAGCCACGATACACATGGCATATGTCCAACTCCGGCCTAGAAGGAGCTTGTAAGTAAGATTTGCATCAACGACCTCAACTTCCACTTCAATGCTTTTCCCTTCCAAAGTAATCGAAAATCGTTGAAGGATACCATAGGGACGCGATTCTCTCCCATCAAAGTCTTCCAGCGTCGTGGGAGACTGGCTCAAAGTGGGAGACCCGATCGCTTTCCAACAAGCAACAGACATGATGCAAGTTGACACGCCTTCATCAATAACCGTACGATGGATCGTTTTCGAATTGATGATGAATTGTATGAGGAAGGCGATCTGATGAGGCAACCTTGGGACATGGCTCTCGAGATCAAAGGTGATGAAATCCGAATCTGTTGGGTCGATGCCACCGATAGCCGATAGCAGGGACTTCCTCTGGGGGGGAAACTCTGGAGAACTTCTAAAGCGGACATAGCCGATGGAGCCTATGCTAAGTCCTCAACTATGCTATAGTGCTGGGCAGCACGAGAATTTGGGTTGTAAGATGATCTCTAGAGTACTTCTTTGGGGGGGGGGTCGGATGGGCGTCTCAGTACTAGGTCTCTCGATGTGGAGCGGACCAGAACTGGACAGAGGAGCGCTTGAGGGGACCTCAGGCTCCTTCCCGGCGGATGACAGATATTCCTTTATTCGAGTTGTTACATGAACGAGAATGGTTCTAGCCATGAACACTTGGGAACCAAAGGGAGAAGAAGATGAAGATGGATCAGCCACCATTTGAGTCTGTTGAGAGGGGAAAGGTTCTTTCAGAACCACAGGAATCCCAGGAGCGCCTTTCAATAAACGACTAACCTTGGACCGCCTTGGGCAGTCTTTGGTATAGTGATCCTCATCACAGATAAGACAAGGATACTTTGGTTTACGCTTGGCTCCTTCCTCGGGTGGAGGTTTGGAGGAATCCTGTTTGGGTTGCTCAGACTTGTTCTTCGCTTTCCCCTTTTTCTTTCCTTTCGAGGCTTTGTTCGCCGTGGTGGACTGAACAGTGTTGACCTTGGAAGTAGTCCCAGAATTAGAACCACCCTGAGAAGTGTTTTCATTTGAAGCATTCGATTTTTGCTTCCCAGGGTTCAAAGATGATTTCTTCGACGACAGATTTACAGAGCCAATAACCCCATCAACAGATGGCTTTGCTGGAGCTTTGGATGTACCTTGTCTCGGGGCATAAGGAAAATACTCATATAAAGTACTTGACTGAGAATAAACTAAGTCTAAGTACTGAGCACGCGCGATAGCTTGCTCTTCAGTCACACAAGCTCCCATAGCAATGTCCCGTGCGATCTTAGGGACAAAGGAAGTCATGAACCAATCAGTGAGGAGTTGATCAGGAATCCAGAACTTGATCAACCGACGACGCCGTCTCCATTCATGTATATGATCAGAGATGTGCGTAGCCGTGTCCTGTTTGAGAGACGTAAGGAGATGCGTTCCAGTCTCATACCGAATGGGTAATTGAAAATGAGTGAGGAATGCCATTGCCAATGAATTGAAATCTTGAAAAGATGCATGGGTCAATTCAATGTACCATTTAGCAGCGGAGCCGGTGAGAGTCCTTTGGAATAGGCGGAGCCAGATTGAATCGTCAAGCCATGAATTCAATGAGCACCAAAGATGATAAGTCATTACATGGGCTTGAGGATCCTCTCTAGCTTTTCCGTCAAATTTGGGACAATCACCGGGTATCTTGGTTGGAACCGGCAGCCATTGCGGATTATGCAAGATAGGATCATTGGTTAATTTAGACACATTTGGTAGTTCCAATGTTGCTAAGAATGGTAGCTGAGGATTGAAGGACATCTGCGGTTGTGGATATGAGGTAGGGCCAGAGTTCCACCCAGTTGCTGGTTGCCCCCATTGACTTTGTCCGGACGGACCAGGTCCAAAAGGGCCCTGTCCGTAGGGACTCTGTCCATAAGGGTTATATCCATAACCGGACGGTTGATTCTGGATTTGCCCCCCAGTGCCCCATTGGTTACCATACTAACTTGCAGGAGAAACATTTGGTTGCTGGTAATTTTGATAAGGAGCGACCTGCGACTGTTGATAATTTTGATACGGGGCAAACTGAGTTTGCCCCTGGGGTTGCTGGTATCCATACGGTTGCTGAACTCCATACTGAGCCTGGGGACCAGGTTGCGCTTGGTAAGAAGGTTGGGATTGAAACCCACCTTGCGGCTGGAGACCAGTTTGAGTCCGGGGCTGCAAAACCGGGTTGAGCTTGAGAAGCGGGGACCACCTGCATGCCCGGTTGAGCAGGCCCAGAAGGATTTCCTTGGGAAGAATGAGGTTGGGCCATCTGGGTGGAAGGTTGCCCTGGTTGAGTTTGGGATGGACCTACTTGCCCAGAAGGTTGAGCTTGCTGGGCGTTAGGTTGTCCTTGCACAACCGAGGGTTGCCCTTGCGGACCAGATGGCTGACTAGGCTGAGCAGTGGGTTGGCCTTGCTGCATGTAAGGCTGACCACCCTGCCCAGAAGGGTACCCTTGCTGGATTGCAGGTTGTCCTTGTTGCACATAAGGTTGTCCTCGATTCCCATAGGGTTGACCCGAAGGGTATCCCTGCTGGACCCCAGGTTGTCCTCGTTGAGCATAAGGTTGTCCTGGGATTCCAGAGGGTTGCCCAAGATAGGTAAAAGACAGACCACCATAGGCCGAAGGTTGTCCCTGGGAGGGTTGTCCTTGCGAGCCTCTAGGTTGCCCTGGATAGGTTTGGCCATAATACTACTGCCCATAATTAGGTTGCGTGTAGGATGGCTGACCTTGGTATGATGGTCCTTGGTACGGCTGCCCTTGATCAGGATGGATTTTTCCACCACCATAACTAGTGGTACCCCAAGCGACATTCAATGGAACTGAAACCTCAACAGCGGTCTCAGCTGGCAAGGAAGTATACAAATGATGAACGATAGGGTCATAATAAGGGCCTTGCGTGCCTGAATTCTGGACAGCATGCAAGTATTGAGAATATGCCCCCCTGCTGGAATGGCACCAGAAGAAGGTGGGGCACTAACAACTCTAGCTGTATCTGCCGATTGACCACTATGTACTGGACCGCGGGATGGGCCGGCAACAGTAGTTACGATCAAAGATGCCATAATGGCACTAGCAACTGGAGTTGAAGATGCGACACAAACGGTCGGATTGGTTGGAACTGACATGACAACGGTATTGTGAACTTGTGAAACAAAAGATCCCGTAGTGGGAATGATGTTATGATCCCACATGGTACCTGAAGAGGAGTTCCTAGAGCCCATGGCATCCCTCAGAGCCCTATAGCATAAAGGAATTGTAACACCGAGAGGGGTGACAGTGTAGGGCATAGATATGACCGGGGATGTGGTCGGGATAGGAGTCTCGATACTTGACACAACAGGTGTTTCACTCGCTACAGGAGATGTGTGCTCCATATCAGAGGAAGCCATTGGGGTCAAAACACCAGTAGCGGTAGAGGGAAAATCCTCTTCGTAAGGTTCCCAAACAGGGTTCCAAAACAGATCGTGAAGCTCGTCTTCTCGGGCACGAGAGCTCAACGGTTGGACACTTGGAATAATAGGAAAAGTGTCACCACAAACAGCTGTCTCAGGAGCAGCAGAAGAAGGAGACCCTTGGTCACTAGCGACGGGAGACGGGATCGATGGATTCGCCAGGATGATTGAAATAAAAAAATCCTAGACAAGTTAACGAGGAAAGACCCTACTCAAAACTAATGCAAACAAGATCTAACAAGGTAAGTGTGATCGTGGTCGAATAAATTTTAAGACATTAGGACACAACTTGACCTTCTCATTTTTTAAGAGTCGAGAAAAGGACAAAAAGATGACTCTAGTCGCCTTCGAATATTTAGTGAGCCCGAAGTGACAAATGCTCAAGTGAGCCTTTTCTTTTAAGGAGTCCGATAAGGATCAAAAAGTGACTACTCTGGAGAAACTAGGCGAGGGGTTTACCCGACAATCCGTAAAACTGCATACACACCTTAGCAATCATATGAAAACCAAGGACTTTCCGTACGACAGTCAATCTTCCCGAATGTTGTGTTCGGTGTGTTACGGGATGTAAGGTGGCAGACACAGCTTCCTGTGGATCAAGGATGATAACCCAGTGGAGTCTCCCCATATATACTTGACGGTACGTGGGAGCACAAGTCCGTACTAGACCATGGTTGAGTCACAAAAGGAGGAATCACCCAACCTTGAGTGAAAACAAAAGTGACTAGGTTTAACGACGCTGGAGCATGTCTCTAGCCTAGACCTCTAGAATGTGAGCGTTATGTTCCAATGCGTTTTTAGATTCATTCGATTTATTTTAAAGTTGATCTTGTGTTAAGTTTTGGTTTTCAGGTCCTACAGTATGTAATCTCTCAAAATTCCCTAAATGCAATCTATATGCCAAAACATGTCATTTCATTTGATGAATGCTAATTACGAGAGAGTTGAAGAGCTTTCATGCAAATGAAACGATCACAAAACAACAAAGAGCTTCCCTAATGCAACTAATGCAAATTAATAAACTTTTTCTTCAAGATCACAAAATCACTAATCAAAATGAAAAGTTCTAATTTTCATTAACTAATTCAAAGCAAAAGAGATTTTTCTTTTTGATGATGGCAAAATTCACTAAACAACTTTGAGAAATAACACAAGCAAATTCTATCCAATACAAGCACGTTCAGTTCCTCAAATCACAAATCAAACATCCAAAGAACCAAAAAGATTCCAATGACAACAATGAGCCGTGTGATCTAGGCTCAAAGTGAGACGAAGCGGAGTTCAAGTGAAGACAAAGCAAGTCACCCAAATAACGCAACAAAATGATTCACAACTACCAAACAAGTCTAAGGGAGCAAGCAAAAGAGTTGACTGGATCACAAAAAGATCAAAACACCTGAGGAAGGCTCGATTCACAAGGCCACTAGATGCCCCAGGGCTAGAAATGTGAAATCGATAGAAAAAAGCAAACACCCAAAGGGTAACGATCAAAGCCAGTCAAATCACACTCCAACACACTCAAGTAGTTTGAAAAGAGTACTTAGGACAAAACCCAAGTTCAAAAAGTTCACAACCAAGCAAACTTCAAAAGTTTACAGGCCTGGCGCGACTGTTAGGCTGCAACAAGCGCCTTTCGGGAATTGGCGTGGGTAGTAAATGTGCAACTTGCGCCAACTGGCGTGACTGTCATGCTAAAAAATAGCGCCAGCCAAGTTTTCTATGGAAAAAAATAAAAAAAGAGCCAAGGCCGAACCAACAATACCTAAGTACACCAAGAGGCAAAAAGCAACACAGGCATTCAACCTAGAAAGCTAATCAAGCGAGAGAAACAAAGGAAATAACCAAGAAGCAAGGCAAGTTCCAAGCCGTTCAGTTTGTAAACCAAACCGGAGATGGACTGAAGTAGCGTTGATCTACTTCACTAATGCAAAGCAATAGCGTTTTGAAGGCTATCTGGCCAGACTTTAGGCTCCGTCCAAAGTTTACAAATCAAACAACAAGACAAGACAAACAAACAAGGCAAAAGCCAACTCCCCAGCGGAGTCGCCAAATTGTTGTACAGGTAAATCCCCTCTGCGGACAGAGGTGATCCCACGAGCCTAAATGGGGTCTAGCAATAATCAAACAACGCTAACACGCAGGTTCCTAATTGCAAAGTAAAGACCGATGATGAAGGCCTACCTCGAATCCATCGCTAGTATTCGTAGAAGAGTCGTCGCTCCATTTCTTTCGCTTCAACTGGTCACAATTCTCACGATCCTCGTGAACAGACACCTACACATGCAAAGAACAAGACAAATACAAGCATAAAATCCAAGAAATGCAACTATGTATCAGTCAGAAAGGATACAAATCAAACATCATGATAAAGACAATAAGAGTGGAACCATAATGATAGTCGTCTATTATTATTGATAACAAAAGATAATACAACCAAGTTCTGACGTCAAATCCTCCTTTGGCTGGGTGATCAGCAACACATGCCTTGCAAAGCTTGTAAGGGATGGGGAACAAGCCTCTCTCTCCTTGGTTACTTGGACAAAGGATCTCCTCCTTAAAGACATAGCCTTATGGGGATGAACAAGGCCTCTTGTAGCATGAGCTTAGAAATTCTCAGACTTTGGGACTTAGAATTTGGAGCTTGAAGAGTAGAATTACTAACTAGCTTGTCAAAGGCAAAGGGACAAGCTTATATAGAGAGAGGAGAAAGAGATAAGATCATCCACAAGATTCATGGGATTGTCCTTATCATTAGGAAGCTTCCATGAGAGGTGGAGAACTACTTCCCTTCCATGGAGATTCGAAGCCCAACTAAACTAACTCAAACTGGAATAAGTTCATGAATAGGTTAGGAAGAACCTTCCCAAGTTGGTTTGTTAAAAAATTTACCCAACTGGATTGGCGCTAGTGCGACTCTGATACAGAGCGCCAGCTGGCATGCCCTCTTTGGAAATTTCCCTCATTGGCGCGAGTGATACACTGTGGAACAACGCCAATGGAAAAAGGGCTATATTTATGGGTATTTTGCAGAGGGTGTCTTTAGGGCATATGAAGTACATACTCAAGGGGATACAATGCAGGTGTTTTGAGGTTATGTCACTTCTCACAGGTCCCAGAATAGGTCCTCCAATGTGAGGGAGAAGGGGTAACAGAGACGGTGACAAAATACTGTGTAAAAAATATAATACATTTTCTATCAAATGCAACACCTCCCCCCAAATAATATATGACCATCCTTGGTCATAATTGAAACATCAATCAAATACATGGAGTTGATTAGGGACGTACCTAAAGAGTTAGCTTGACAGAGTATCAACATGTGTAGAGTAACAACACTGGATACTTCGAAAAAATTTCACCATGGAGTAGGAGCACCGGAGGACTAACATCACTGAAAGAGTAACAACACCGGGTACTCAGAAAAATTTCAAGAGTAACAGCATCGGCGGAGAAACTGTTGGGTGTGGAGCATGATTATTTAGAGGTCTTTGTTTTAGTCAGATGTATACCCTAGGAAGTTTGTACACCCCTCCACATGGGGGGTGCGAGGGGGACTTTTCCTCCCCATGGGTCCAGCTAGGGGGTCCAGGGGCCAGCGGTCCCCAGCCGAGGGTGTGGGGGCAGCGCCCCCAAAGCTAAAAACAGATGTAAAATTTCCTTGTAAAAGTATAGTAATTTCTAGTCAATCTGGGCCATTCATTAGGTGGATGATCTGACAGTAGAACTTATGTTTAGTTTAGGGGTTTTTTGCCCTAGAAGGAACCCCCTCTCTTTGTATGATGGTATTGTATTGAAGCTGTGAAATAGATGTGTATTCTCAGAGTGAGAAATAGAGAGGTGAGACTATGAGAGAAAATAGAGGATACTACAGCGGATCTACTCTAGGTTGTGTCTCTTCATTTTGCTGGATAATAGAAAGGAAGGACTGGCTGTTCGAGGTGGACGTAGCCCAAACTCGGTGAACCACATATATCTGTGTCTCTCTGGTTTTATGTGTTTGTGTTTTTCTGCATATTATATGTCTTGCATTTCTCTGTCATATATAATATTTTTCTAACAACTGGTATTAGAGACGAAGGTCTATTTGGCTGATAAACTCGCACGAAAGAAAGGTTTCTTGTTCGAGTGGGAGAAATGGTGGAAGATGGTAAGTTTAGGGTCGAGAAATTTAACGGCCAAAACTTCCCGTTGTGGAAGATGTAGATGGAAGATTATCTGTATCAGAAATCTCTGTACCTACCATTGAGCGGAAAAACAAATATGCCGACAGGTATGACAGATGAAGAATGGAACCTTCTCAATAGAAAGGCACTTGGAATAGTATGTTGTGCCTCGCGGCGTTAGTTGCCTTCAACATTTCAAAGGAAACAATGACAGAGGGTTTGATTCAGGCGTTGGCAGAACTATATGAAAAACCCTCGGCCTCAAACAAGGTATTTCTTATGAAATGGTTATTTAATATGAAGATGTCGGAAGGTGGATCTGTTGCAGACCATTTAAATGATTTTAATACAGCTATAAGCCAGTTAAGTTATGTAGGGGTAAACTTTGATGATGAAGTTAGAGCTCTATTATTCTTGTGCTCATTGCCAGAAAGCTGGAATGGTTTAATAATGACCATTAGTAAATTTGTTTCTGGATATAGTACTTTAAAGTTTGATGATGTTTTCGGTGCTATCCTTAGCGAGGAAATGCGACATAAAATCTCTGGTGAGACATCGGGTAATGCTTTGAGTGTAGAGTCTAGTGGAAGAAAAATGGAAAGAGGAAAGAGCTTAGGATATCACAATAAATCAAGGAAAGGCAGATCCAAGTCCAGATCGAGGATAGTGTGCTGGAAATGCAGAAATAAAGGACACCTAAAGAAAGACTATAGATCTCGGAAGGGAAAAGAAGGAGATGCATAGCAAGAAACAATCATGAAGCAAATGTGACAGGTGAGGTGTTACAAGATTCTTTGATTCTTTATTTTGAAAATATTACTGATTCCTGGGTGGTAGATTGAGGGGCCTCATTCCATGCCACACCTGATAAGAAATATTTTCATGACTATGTTCAAGGAGATTGTAGACAAGTCCGTTTGGGTGATGATAAACCTTGTAAAATTGTTGGAATGGGTAAGGTTCTTGTAAAATAGCAGAATGGAAACCAATGGTTACTAAATGAAGTAAGGCATGTTCCAGATCTGAAGAAAAATCTGATTTCAACAGGGTAGTTAGGTGGTGAAGGTTGTGTGACAACTTTCACAGATAAAGCTTGGAAGGTCACCAAAGGAGCCCTGGTAATAGCAAAAGGCGAAAAGGTTGGTACATTGTATTTATGCAATGGTATTTCTAACTATGTTAATGCTTTAAATTCTAAAGGAGCAGATGCAGTATTATGGCATCATAGGCTTGGACACATGAGTGAGAAGGGGATGAAGATTCTTCACTCAAGAAATTTGTTTCCAGGTTTGAAGAATGTTGATTTGGACTTCTGTGAGAATTGCATTTATGGAAAACAGAAGAGAGTCAAAATTCTCAGAGTTTGGAAAGAAAAGAAGAGCGAAAAATTAGAGCTTATGCATACAGATGTATGGGGACCTGCTCAAGTATCATCTCTCGGTGGCTCTCGTTGTTATGTTACTTTTATTGATGATGCAACTAGAAAAAATTGGATTTATTGTATTTAAAATAAATATGATGTATTTGATACTTTCAAGAAATGGAAAGCTTTGGTTGAGATTGAGATAGGAAAGAAATTGAAGTGTCTCAGATCAGACAATGGAGGTGAATATTGCAGCAAAGAGTTTGAAAGGTGTTGTTCAGAGCATGGAATTCGCAAAGAGAAGATAGTTCCAAGAACACCATAAGAAAATAGTGTGTCAGAAAGGATGAGCAAAACAATCATGGAGTGTGCAAGGTGCATGAGATTGCATGCAAGATTGCCTTTACAATTTTGGGCAGATGCTGTAGATACTGTTGTTTATCTAATAAACAGAGGGCCTTCAAGTTCCTTGGATGGTCGTATTCCAGAGCAAGCATGGACAAGTAAAAAGATAAACTACTCCTTTTTAAAGCCTTTTGGTTGTGAGGCCTTTGTCCATATTAATAAAGCAAATAGAACAAAACTTGAGGCAAAATCAAAGAAATGTACCTTTATTGGATACGGTGTTAATGACTTTGGTTATCGCTTATATGATTATGAAAATCACAAAATCATTAGGATCAAAGATGTAATGTTCAATGAAAAGGTCTTGTATAAGAATCAATTGCAGGAAAAGAAATAGGAAAAAGAAAATAAGGAATACACAATTCTTGATGGGATCACTGAAAAAGTAAAAGTGCTTGAAAATAACAATAATCAACAACCACAACGATAGCAACCACAACAACAGCAACCGCCACAACAACAATATGCACCCCACACACCTGAAAGTGGTCTTAGAATATCTACTAGGATAAGTATACCCCTTGAACGATACTCTCCTTCATTATATTATTTATTATTGAATGATTCTGGTGAACCCGAATGTTATGAAGAAGCAATGTACGTTGAAAGCAGGAAGAAGTGGGAGCTAGCCATCGAAGAAGAGATGGACTCCTTAATGCATAACCAGACTTGGGACTTAGTCAGGTTGCCTGCAGGAAAAATTACAGTGTAGAATAAATGGGTTTACAGGCTGAAGGAAGAAGATGGAGGAAAAAAGAGGTACAAAGCTAGACTTGTGGTGAAGGGGTTTGGACAGAAGAAAGGTATTGGTTTTGATGAAATATTTTCTCCTGTTGTTAAAATGACTTCAATCAAAACTATTTTAAGTCTAGTAGCAGTTGAAGATTTTCATATTGAGCAGTTAGATGTAAAGACAACCTTTTTCCATGGTGATTTGGAGGAAGAGATATATATGCAGCAGCCACAAGGATATGAGGTAAAAGGGAAGGAGAAACTAGTGCGCAGGTTGAAGAAGAGCTTGTATGGCTTAAAACAGGCTCTAAGGTAGTGGTATCTAAAATTTGACAAGTTTATGTCTGAACAAGGTTCTACTAGATGTCATTCTCATCATTGTGTTTATCTGAAAAAGTAAAATGATGGCAACTATATTATATTGTTATTGTATGTAGATGACATGCTTGTTGCAGGGTCTAACATGCAGGAAATAAATGTGTTGAAAAGAAAATTGGCAAATTCATTTGCAATGAAGCATTTGAGAGCTGCAAAACAAATCCTTGGTATGAGAATAACTAGAGACAGGAAAAATCACAAATTAACATTGTCTCAGAATAAGTACATACAAAAGGTGTTGAAAAGATTTAATATGCACAATGCAAAACCAGTTAGAACACATTTTGCTAGCCATTTCAAACATAGTAAGGAGATGTGCCCAGAGATCCATGAAGACATGGATTATATGTCTAAAGTTCCATATGCATCAGCAATTGGAAGCTTAATGTATGCAATGGTCTACACAAGGCCTGATATTGCACATGCAGTGGGAGTTGTAAGCAGGCACATGAACAATCTAGGAAAAGAACATTGGATGGCAGTGAAATGGATTCTCAGATATTTAAGAGGTACCACAAATCAAGCATTATGCTTTGGTGGTTTAAACATTTATCTATAGGGATATGTTGATTCAGATATGACAGATGACAGAGATAACAGGAGAAGAACTACCGGATATGTATTTACTATAGGTGGAATAGCTATCAGTTGGGTTTGAAAAATCCAAAGCGTTGTTGCACTTTCAACAATAGAAGCAGAGTATGCTGCCGCTACAGAGGCTAGTAAAGAAATGATTTGGTTACAAAGGTTTATGGATGAATTGGGCAAGAAGCATGATATGGGCATGTTATACAGTGATAATCAAAGTGCCATTCATCTTGCAAAGAACTCAACATTTCATTCTAGGACTAAACACACACAACTCAAGTACCATTCATACGATTAGTGTTGGAAGATGGAGAGTTGAAGCTGGAAAAGATACACACTAGCCATAATCCTACAGATATGCTAACAAAAGTTGTAACCAGGGAGAAAATGAGAATATGTCCAGTTCAATTGGTCTTTCAAGATTGATGATGAAGATGAGAAACAACTAGGTCCAAAGAGGAGTCATTGTCTAGCAAATGAAGCAGCGATGGAGTTTTGACAATCATTCTCCAAGTGGGAGATTGTTGGGTTGTGGAGCATGATTATATAGAGGTCTTTGTTTTAGCCAGATGTATACCTAAGAAGTTTGTACACCTCTCCACGCGGGGGGGTGTGGGGGGACTTGTCCCCCCACGGGTCCGGCTGGGGGCTCCGGGGGCCAGCGGTCCCTGAGCGGGGGTGCGGTGGTAGCGCCCCAAAGCTAAAAACAGATGTAAAATTGCCTTGTAAAAGTATAGTAATTTCTAGTCAATCTGGGCCATTCATTAGGCGGATGATCTAACGATAGAACTTATGTTTAGTTTAGGGTTTTTTTGCCCTAGAAGGCAACCCCCTCTCTTTGTAAGAGGGTATTGTATTGAGGCCATGTAATAGATGTGTATTCTTAGAGTGAGAAACAGACAGGTGAGACTGTGACAGAAAATAGAGGATACTACAACGGATCTACTGTAGGTTGTGTCTCTTCATTTTGCTGGATAATAGAAAGGAAAGACTGGCTGTTCAAGGTGGATGTAGCCCAAACTGGGTGAACCATGTATATCTGTGTCTCTCTGGTTTTATGTTTTTGTGTTTTTCTGCATATTATATGTCTTGCATTTCTCTGTCATATCTAATATTTTTCTAACAGTAACAACAGTGGTGGAGTAACAGCACCGGCGGAGTAACAACATTGGCTAAGTAACAAAATCGGCAGAGTAAAAACATTGGCTAAGTAACAGAACCGTCAGAGTAACAACACTGATGGAGTAACAACAACGGCGGAGTAACAACACTGGCTGAGTAACAACACCGACAGAGTAACAACACTGCCAGAGTAACAGCACCGATGGAGTAACGGCACCAGCGGAGTACCAGTAGTGGCGGAGTAACAATAGTGACGGAGTAACAACACCAGTGGAGTAACATCACCGGCTAAGTAACAACACTGGGAGAGTAACAACACTGATAGAGTAACAACAGTGATGGAGTAATAGCACTGACGGAGTAACAACAGTGATGGAGTAATAGCACTGGTGGAGTAACAACACCAGTAGAGTAACAACACTGACGAAGTAACAACATTGATGGAGTAATAGCATGAGCAGAGTAATAGCATTGGCGGAGTAACAACACTGGCGGAGTAACAAAATCGACAGAGTAGCAACATAGATAGAGTAACAACACCAGTGGAGTAACAACACTGGTGGAGTAAGAACATCGGTGGAGTAATTGCAGTCATGGAGTAATAGTACTGACGGAGTAATAGCACTGGCGGAATAACAACACCAGTGGAGTAATAACACTAGCAGAGTAACAACACTGGCGGAGTAACAACACCGACAGAGTAACAACATCCAAGGAGTAACAACATTCGACACTTAGAAAATTTTCGGGAGTAACAACATTGGTAGAGTAACAACATCCAAGGAGTAACAACATCTGACACTTAGAACATTTTCGATAGTAACAACAATGGCAGAGTAACAACACCCAAGAAGTAACAACATCCGACACTTAGAAAATTTTCGGGAGTAACAACACCCAATGGATTCGAGGAAACCATATATTGATAAGACTCAGGAACAAATGGATAAATATGGAGAAACATCATGAAACTTGAGAACTTCCTTTTATTTTGATGAAGGAACAAAATTTGTGACTTTGAACACATGAAGAAAAACATAAGAGGAATCAGAAAAGAAACAACAATTTTATTGAAAAACAATAAATAAATAAATAAATAACTTAAGTTGCAACGGCTATGATTTTCACTGCAACAATGTTGTTTCCTAAGGGAATATCAATATGTTTCCAGAAACAACAATCTATCAATGGTAAATGAATGGAAAAATGTTTTGGCGGAAATGACTTGGATCTTCAAATGGAAATCAATTCTCCATTTCTCCTGTTATGAATCCATTAGGTAATGAAAAAGTCTTCATGTTGTTGGTGAGAAATAACAAGAATAATTTGTAACAAACTCTTCTGATCAATTTCTATGGCACCTCGAAAGAATTAAAATTATATGATATTAGATTTCTTAATAGATTATGGGATGAAAATATATTATTTCATTATCATTTCCTTCAATAATCACTTGTTCAAAAACAAATTGACCTCCTTTATTCTCCTCAGACTTGCAAAAAATGAGCGTCTACCTGTAATAAAACATGTAATCATGGAAGAAGAGAGGTGATCAGGCTCTCTAAATCCAATCAATATGAAAAAAATTAACAAGAAGTTACTTTGTAAAAAAAATCCATGGAAAACAAATAACAAAGTAGAGTTAATTTATTACATGCGGGATAACGGTGGCCAACCATACTAACCAACAATATTTTAATCATAACTTCTTTGTTTTTCGTTCGAATTGTGTGATTCCAAAGCCAAATGAAACTGAATTAATAGGGATATCTCCGATTGAAATAGGTTTTAAAAATTCCATGATATGATATGTCAAATTTACTTAGAAGAACCTACATAACAGAGTCATTTTCGATTTCCCAACTTAGACCAACAATTGATATTTTAAGCCTAACTTTTTTGTTTGATAACGGATTAAACCGATTAAAATTGGAGATTAAAGTAGAGTCATGTAACTACATCCTATAGAAATAGGTTTTGAAATCATGAAGAATTTATGGGTCAAATGTGTGAAGGAACAGTCGGAAAAACAAAGTTTTAAAGGTGCTGATTTACGATAGGCAGTCAGTATTTTGGTCATAGCTTTCTCATACGATATCGAAATCGAGTGATTCAAATTGAATTATAAACTATATTAATAGGTGATATTCCATATAAACATGTTTAAAAAATCTAGTCATTTAGGCCTCCAAAAACGGATTGTCCTAACTTTGTTCCTGAGCTGCCTACTCGACATACTGTTAATGTTTTCGTCTCAATTTTTTCATTTCAAATGAAAATTGAGTGATTCAAATTGGATTAGAAAGTAGAAATAAAGGGCTACTTAGGATAGAAACAGGTTTTGGAAATATGCCCATTTTATTCCTCAAAACATGACTTTACCGACTGTGATTTCAGTGATTTTATCAAGCCCACACGCCCTAATATATGATAATTTTTTTTTTCCAAAATGATGATGAGTATTTGTGGAAATATGCTTTTCAATATAATACATCCACATACACAATTAAATTCAAATATTTACCATTGATATCGGTATACTGAGCAAGTTGCAGCAAACACAACTCGTTCTATGTATAACAAAAATTATTTATATACTTGTTTATTCTATTTTCTACACTAACCTATTCTACCTTGAAAAATAAAGCATACTTACGTATAAGAGTACTTCCAATGGAGCCATTTTATAAATAAGGCCTCAATTGTATACACACATGAATTTGAGAAATGTCTGTCAATAAATACTAGGGTATGAGAGACCAACTTCCCTTGAAAATATGATGTCAAAAATTGCTGAAGTATGAAGTGACGCTGCACGCAATTGATGGAGTGAAACCAATCTTCAATATATCCTTTACTTTCTTTCCCTCCCCAGGACGAGAGAGTAGATCCTATAAAATAAAAATAAGCAAAAATGCAAGAAAAATAACTACGTTTAGGACCTGGAGCAGGGTCTGAAAGGATGATTCCCTCCCTAGGACGAGAGATTGACCCCTGGTCGATACAGATCATGTCTTGTACCTTGTTAGCCTTCCCCGACAATGGCGCCAAAATGTTGGTTTCTGAGTATGAACAAATTATTCAATCCCGTTTCCTACATTAATTCATCAATCCAGGTGCGTACACTTTTTAAGGTAACACGCAAGGTATATGCAGGAGCAAGGTTACAATCTTACATTGACCAAGGGTTTGTGACCAAGAAATTAAAGCATTGCTATAACAGTAATGAAAACTAAATTGCAGAAAGAAAAGAATTCACAACAATCTATGGAAATCTGTAACAACAATAAAGAAAATACAACAAGTAAAACAATATACATAAAAAGGACACATTCACAACACCTGATCAGAAGAGTGGGCCCAACTCCCTAGTTAGGGATGTGTTTAACTTATATATTTGAGAAAAATATCAGAAGGCTGGAAATTTCATTAACAAGAGCTCCACTGTACAAGGCTCAATTCTTACATCAGCTAGCTCCCCTCTCTCTGAATTGTGTCTTTTAAATATATAAACGTCAAAAAGAAACTTGCAACAAACTAATTTCAATATTCAAGATGAGATACGAAAGATCTGTCCATCATGATTCAGCTGGAACAAGTCGAATTTGGTTATTACAATTTGCACAATTCTAGAAAACGGTCGCAACCGCAAATATGCAAATATGTCCTTCGAATAACTTTGATTTTCTCTCAATACAAACCGAATTTCTAAAAAATGCTCATTGGGAAACTGATCTGGTCTGTTCGGAACAAAAACTATGTCTTAGATTTTCTAGATTCGCTTTCATTTGCCCAAAACATCCAACACAAATTGTCACTTCTTATGCTAGTGAATTCCTGAGTTGGAATATCTAATTATCTATTGAAGACCAAATCTGCAATCTGGAAGAGATCTTGGAGGCTAAAATCATGAGTGAGGTTATAACCAATGAATAAGCCAAAATCATGCATAATAATCATTAATTATTAAAAATAAATGAGATAAGATATTATTTATCCACAAGAGCATAAATGATTATGAAATGGAGTTTTATAATAAATTATGGTAAATAATGTGATAAAAGAATAGTGGAAACAAATGAAATGAATGTTAATAAGTGGTAATAATAATAACAAATTAAGAGCCCAACAATAAGCATGATGGTCTCATTGGATTTTTACAATCGCAGGCATAATGCCCCGACCCTCCACAATTGTAACATATTAGCTGTCTGTGACCTCTTCCTGGTCCCATTCCACCTCATCTTCGTCCACCCCCCTGAAATCGAGTGCATGCCATTCCTGTTTTTCGATCGAGGGGTCGTGTTTTGAACTAAACTATGTAGGTAGGAATCTGATCCATCATCAGCTCATAAATTCTACAGGTGTACTCATCATGGCCTACTGATCTAGAGAAATTACAGAACAACTGCTGTGAATTATGCGTATACTTCTGTAATAGATGGTAGTTATCTATAGCATGATTTCCTCCTATCTAACAAATCACGCACCATAATGCAAGCACTGCACTTGGTCCTCCTTGTGCCTGCGGCCTTAGTGGCATTAGCCCTCCTCCTGCAAGGTAATTCATGAACACCGAAAAGTGGTCCTTGTCGTGCGCCTGGCCCTTACGTTTTACGCACCATACCTCATCGTGCATCTCTAGGCAGGTTGTCCTGTCTTCTTTCAAAATTTGCATCTCCAAGCACAAGTTTTTTAGTTGCACGGGAATCTGTTGAACTCCCAGGTTAGGATCTTTTATCGAAGTCTCGTGCAATCTCATCATGACCTCCAAAGCCTTAGCTTAAATGGTTAGCCTTTGTTGCAACAACGCGTTCCGTAGATGCGATGTTAACGATGCTACAAACCATTCATGGCATTGCCCATCTGTTAAGGTCATGTTCACTTTGCAAATTGTGCACTTTAGTCTTTGATCCAACTCCCATGGGGTTTTGCCTAGTAGCATTATGATTTCCTTGAATCCAATGATCAACTGTGCCTCCGATTTTGGCCTACTAAATTCCTTGTTTAGCACAGTTTGGATATCCGCTATCCTCGCATTCAGATTGTCATTGGAATGCTTAATGTACCAGGTTAGCGCGCGATCCTGCAGAGCACCGGCCAATGTCACCTTCTTTATATTGTCATCTGTGAAACCCTGTGCTTCCCATACAACGTTTACGATGAACCAAAATTGGTCTGGATCTTCATTCCCTACTCCCTTGAACACTGGTAGCTTTATTGTGCTGGCCATACTGCTTCGCAGTGGCGGTGGAGGTGGGATAGGTGAAGTCAGGGGTGAAGACGGTGAAACAAGAGGTCGTGGTGTGGGTAGGGGTGGTACGTGTGAAATTCTCTGCCTTATCAGATTGATTGTACTTCTCGGCGAGACCTTCGCGAGCTCTTCTTCGCCTCCTCGCGGAGGTGAAATAAAGGGGCTAATCTCTAGTTCTGTGCTACCTTCGTTTCTGTAGATTCTCCCACTTCGTGTAGCCCCAAAAATCAATTTATTCGCATAACCCACTTTTCACACAGTAGCATTTTAATCCAAGTGTTTAAAGATTTAACGCACTTACCTCATGGTCCCTTGTGGAAGCGTCGTTCCGCCTTGCTATAGCTAACTAAAGTATCTACCACAAATTTGGTGATGAATCCTCCTAGATTTGATCGAGCCAGTGATCGACAACATGCATGATATGATATTCCAATGCTTCTAGTCTGCACACCAATTCTGGAGTCCACACAATAGGTTTGTCGAGTTTATACCTCCCTTGGCTATCTGCTAGCTTCACGATCCACTCGTACAACTCAGTAGGGAAGGATGCAAAGTAAATTTCGTGGATCTCCATATACAAGTAGCAATCTAACCACTCTTCCTTTGATAGTCGCGGGTTCCTGTTTTCCTGCGCTGTGAACTCGTGAATCTTTCTATCCAACCACTCTTCAGTTCCTTTCTTTTTCAGATTCTAGTGATATGACATCAAACATCTCTATGCAAATCCCGGTCCCGACAACAGAACCATTTGATGGCTTGTTGGGGCCCGACCCAGGTTTGGAGTTAATTAGCTAAACAAATCCCAATACTGCTAGCCCTTTCGGCAACAGTCCGCGGAGTGCGGACTGAAGTCTCACCCGAAGTAGTATGGGAGGGTGCTAGTACTAGGTTTCTGCACACTTGAGATGTCTGAGAGGTTTGACTGGTCCTTTGTTTGTTCCTTTGTGTAGGTGGCTTCCCGCCCTTCTGTTCCTCATGGCCTGATACCCTGCTTTTGCGCATCCCTAACCAGGGGTTGTGCCACGCTCTGTGCTATTACCCGAGATCTTGTTTATCTTCCAGTATTATTTAAACACCTTTTCCTACTTAAATGTCTTAAGTTATATTTAACAATACAAAACATTCATACAGGTTCACACAGTAAATAAACAATATATTTGCAAATTATATCCAATCATGCATTAAACCAGGAAAAGATACACAAAATTATAGCAAAACTTTTCTTTATTGATTCTCTAATGGTTACAGAATCGACCCGCCCTGCGCACTCAACTGCAGGGATCCGCGCACTCAACTGCAGACTACTAGGCCTCTCCACACTCAACTACAGATCCTTATCCTACTCGACGACCCACAGACACACTTTACACTTCGACTAAATCACTTAGACTTCTCATTCTTTTATTTTCTTCATTATTCCTTAGTTATCTTTTACACTTAGAGCCTTGCTCTATTTATACAATCCCATGGTTTGTGGACCATGGCTAGGTCTATCCAACCGACATTGCATTACAAAACTAGGGTGCATTTCACTCGCAATTTGCGGAGCTTTTACAACAAGATTTGGTCAAAACTTGGGCTTTAAGCCCCAAAACATGCCTTGGGGGTGATTCCATTCCCAACAATTCTACTTAAAATTATTAACACAACTAAAATATCTATTGGTTGTGCCAATAAAACAATGATATTGATATGCTACAAAAGTAGTTTTCAGTCGATCTTAAAATCAATTCTATGAAAATAAAGAAAAAATAGACATCTCTAAATCAAATCTCTAAAAACTATGAATGAAAGAAAAATAAATAAATAAATAAAAATAAAAAAGAAATAAAAAAAGGATTAAGAGTAAAAACAAATGGATAATGTGAATAATATTCGAAATGTGAAGATACGTCTTCATAAATTTTGATAGTTTTTCCAACCAAATACAAATATCTTAAACTAAGTTAAACACTCCTCTCTTATACTAAATGAGTACAAAATCACTTATACTAAAAAAACTCCATACCTTCTAACCCTCGTAATACATCATTAGCCAAATTGGGATAAAGGCTTCATGACTTGTGATCCATGGGCTTGTGGACCTAAAAACATTGACTCAATGAATCAAGTTTACCCCAACAATGATTTACCACGATCTATCAAAACCATGTGCTCAAAATAACCATTGTGGACTGTTGGGTCACTAATTTGTCATCATATTCACTTGTCTTTGTCATTCATTAAGTCATTACTTCCAACCATCCATTGCACCATTTCACTCACTTGCCACCATTTTTACTATAATTCTTCATGATGTGTCTCTATATGTATAAGTGGCTAATTAACATCGTTTTCCTTTATTTTTAGTAGATTAAGAAGAATTTTGCATGGTTTTTACTAATGACAGTTTAGCAAGTTCAACTTTATGCAGTTTTGTCAATTTTACGTAGCTACCTCCATTGTTGAGGTAGTAGTGCCACTCTAGAAGGAAATCCGACACATGGAAATTGTTTCTAGAAGCTCCAATATGGATTTGTATTGGTCATATTCCACCCGGCTCACACGTGTGGATCTCTAGCATCAAATCAAGGGAAAAGCACAACATTTTTGACTAGTCAACTTCAAATGTGTTTTCTGGGCAAAAGAAAGTGAATTTTGGAAAACGGAAACATGGTGTTTGTTCCACACTAGCCCAATTAGGTTTGTATGAGCTGTTTTCTCAATTCGTTACCATTTGAGAGATTTTCGAAGATCTTTGGAGCCTTATTTGGCAGATTACGTGAATATACAAATTTTCAAATTGTCATTTAATGCATAGTCAAAAAATAAGCCAGAACGAGTTGTTCTTTAGTAAATTCATGGTATTAAGATCATTATGAACATATTTAGGCTCATATTTTATCCTAAAATCCTTCAAAACATATTTGATTTTATCTCATGGCTGAGTTCATGCAATGAAATTCTAAATTTCTAGTTGCTTCAAAGATCTATAAAACCACTGTAATCTATTTGATGAGGGGGAGAATATTGTTTGGAAAACTCTGTTGTTGCCAATAAAAAACTCTATTTTTGTTTCATTTCTTTGTTAAGCATGGTATCGATGCGTATTTAGTCTTGTAGAGGAGTTGTGCTATTGTCTGCATCTCGTAGGAGGGTCCCCTCGAGTTGTAAGGTTTTCATTAATTGTAGATAGCATTTCAATTCTCTGTTTGTTGTAGCATTTCATTAGTTTATTTAAATGCTTAGTTTTGATTTCCAAATGAATTCTTAGGATTATTTTATTAATATTGCTTAATCATTTTGCTGTAGAGTGAAGCGAAATTGATATAGATTTGTAGTATAGTTGTGTGAGTAGGATTTTAATTTAGAGTTAATTTTTTTTTAGCAATTTGAATTTAGTTTCATTGTCAAGTGTGATTTATTTCAAACAAGAGAGAATCAAGTATGATTTTCTTTTTAACAATAGGGATATTTATTTGTGCAAAGTGTGATCTTTATTTTGAGAAAGTGTGATAAATTTATGGTGATTTTAATTTGCAACTAAATATTTTAAGCAAGTGTGATCATTTTGATTTTTAGAATAATTGTTGGCTTAGGGGATCCTGACCTAGGCTTAGAGTTAACTGTGCCAACCAACAAATCCCTACACTACTGGCCCTTCGGAAACAACCTGCATAGCGCAGGATGAAGCCTCACCCGAAGAAGTATAGGGGATGCAAGAACCAAGTTTCTGCATCCAGAGACTATTGTGATGTCTTTCAGTGCCTCAAATATTCCTTCGCATAGATCAATAAACTCCTACGGCACACTGCTGCAATTCTGTCAAAATGGCCTTTAGAACTTCGCGAAGGTCTACAATTAGTCTTTGCGGACCTTTAATAGTCAATCTTTATACTTACATGCATCAAAAAGAAATCCTAAGTTAGGATTCATGTAGATGTACTTAAGTTATTAGTAAACACCAGAAAGATCATCAGAGTCTTCACAAAAATACATAAACATGCTTTGTGTACATCACTAATAGTTATTCAACAGAATCGTGTAACATTCAATCAATATTCCATAAAACACATCATTCATTGACAACATATATCATAAACAAAAGTAAACAGAAATACACAAGAATTCTTCAGAAACTATCTTTATTAATCTTCAATTTAGGATTATAGACTCAAAACTACCCTGCACACTCAGTTGCAAAGGTCCAAGCACTCAGCTATGGACTCTACCTAGGCCTCTGCGCACTCAGCTGTACAGACTTTCTTCTCCTATATAACCCTATTCTCTTTGTTATTACTTCTCTTCTATCTACCCATTCCTTGTCAATTATGCCTTAGACTCTCTAAGACACACCTATTTATAGCCCTTTTCATATAATGCCATGGTCTGCGGACCATGGGTGGATCACAAAACCGACTCAAACTTTACATAAAACAAGGGGTTAAACCCCTTTGACTCCTAGCCATCTACGTGCTCCGCATCCATAAATCGCAGAGACTTTATATTAATTACAAAAATGTATAAAAAATTAGGTTGTCTTAACCCCAAAGCTGACACAGGGGACCCCATCTCAACAGGACCCCAACACAAAGATTGTGACTCGCGCTTGAGTCACTCAGCTAGCGTTGTGATCTTACTGCGAAGATCCCCCATCTCCACCTGGATTACTGCAACTTCGACAATGCTCTGTGTTGCTTCCTGCTTGACTTCCTCAACCAATTTTTCTGTAGCTGGTCCTTCAACTGCCAGCCTCATCGTCTGTTGTGTCTACTGTAGTCCTTTAAGTTTATCCTGAAAAATAGTCGTGACTTGATAAGCCTCCTCTGGCCATGGCTGCAACCTGGCATTTAGCAAGGCTTCCTTCTTTTGTACTTCCTCTACCTGCAGTAGGAGCTGCTTTCCTTCCTGTAATTTGGCAAGGCATTGCACTAGTTCTATGGAGCGTGTAGTTTCCCTGACTTCATCGTATTGTCGCTACAGCTCCCTTACTTCTGTATTCAACATTGGCAAGTTTGGATCCTCCTGCAGATTGGTCACTAACTCCATTTCTTGCTCAAACAATGTCGTACAGTCAGCGATTGTGGCATCTAGGGTGGTCATTCCTTTCTTTATCGTGGATTCGTTCTGCTCCCAAAGCTTCGGTGGAGTCATGGGCTACAAATTTAACTGCAGCTCCATGATCTTCATGTTGAGCTAAAACTAGACTCGACCAACCTCTTAGTTAGCTTCACACATAGAAATGGTTAGTTTTCTAATCTTTGCTTCTGGTTATGCATCCTCCAGGATGTGAAGCTCAGGCACTGTCTTGCATGCCTCTGCGATTGTTGACTCTAGTCGTGAAATCTATGCTTGTAGCGCCTTCTTTTCCTTCAGAACTTGTGTCTTTTTAGCAAACATCTACTCAATTTTCACTATGTAATCACTGATGAGGTTGAGGGCGCACTACTCCCGGGCTCTCAATTCATCTCCCACCCAAGTATGCAGCACATGGAGGGACTTGTTGGAGAGCGCTACAATATTAAACCCAATGTTCTTGATTGTATTGAGGATAATGTGATCATCGATGGTCTTTGTGCTTAGGGACCCTTCTGGAAATGCTACAGTGCGAAGGTCAAAGGGTCCTTACTAACTCTACTGCTTGGCTTGTCCCAGGTTCTAGGCTCGTTTTCTCTGCACTCGCTTGTCTGGTGCCCACCTATATTTTTCTTGCTTGGATCTGTAGCTCATGTAGATCCTTTTGGATGTTCCCTAGTTTCTGCATATATTGCTACTCGAACTGCTGCAAAACTTCAGTTGTGGTATCCCTGATTTATTCCCAATCTCATCGAGATTGCCTTCGGTTAAGACCATGGGATCAACTTGTGACTTATCCGATTTCTACTTCTTCCTTGTGCCCTCCTTCTACTCCTTGCCACGTTTCTTCAAAATGAATGGGGTGCTCTACCCCTCATCTCCTTGGTCGCCTTGCCCTAAAAGTTCCTCCTCCTATGTCTTTGATGAAGGTGACTTGTCACCTTTTTGTGACTCGTGCTACTCCTGTTCTGCCTTCTCCTTCGCAGTCTGTTCTTACTCCACACGAGCCTTTTCAACATCTTCCTTCTTTTTCTGTGCCACCAAATTACGTGTAACCTGCTTAGCTACCTCCTTTCTTTTATATGCGACAAAAATCTCCGCACCCATGCTTGGTCCAATAGCTAAGTCTGATAGGGCGTACCACTCTGTAGCCCATCTCGCTACCACTTTCTCCACATCTGTTTTCATCACCAAATATGGCAAGTCATGCCATTTCTGCTCTGGATCCTTCCACGCTTGGATGTATACTCAGTGGAAGTCAACCTTGAATGTCATGTAGGCTGATATATGCGTGAACAAGGTTGGGGACAACCTCAGATGCTGATTGACGGCCATGTGGAGACTCATTTCCATAAGAACCCAATATATCTCTATTTCTATAATTCCCGCGGGATCCTTTGTAGCCCATATGGAAGCGAATTATGCTGCCTCCTGAAATCCTTACTCAAGCGGAGGAAATTGGATGTCCTCCAGTAATTCCCATGCAACAAGCACAATCGACAACAATAACCAAGCATAGTGAAATGACTTAGATTCGTCCTATGCCTCGCGACAGTTCGCTAAGAACTCCTGACATAGGTACATGGCCCAATTGAATTGTATGCCTTTCTCACATTTTGCAGTTAAGAAAACCATTGGCATTGGAACTTCATCCACGCAACACTTTTTCATCACCTTCCTTGCTAAACTCTGGGTAGCCAATTGAAATATCGGGTCTATTATAGACATGATTGAATACCCTCCCGACTTCTTCACAAGGTCATAATCTCTCTTCATTCTTTCTGCGATGACTTTTTCCTTGGTATTTCCTCCAAACTCCTTAGCCGAGTTCAAGCCTTTGTAAGGTAGGTGCTTGCTTATGTGAATAAGCATGTCTATGATGAGTATAGGCCCACCTAGCCAAAGACAACCATCATGCACCAATGTGAGTAGCTGGCGCACACAAATTGTGTTGATGGGGGTGCAATGGTAATGTGCCACCCATAGCAAATTGAGTGTTGGGCCTTGAAATTGTCATTCAATTCCATTACATTTTCACTTATATTTCCATATTGTCACCTTCACTCCACCTCTATTTTATTACATTTACCTCCATTTCATTACATTTACCTTATCATTATCATTATTGGGTCACATTTATGTTTTTCCAAACTTTATTAATTCTTAGCATTTTTAAGTGAATTTATGGTTAAAAATTAGAAAATAATGTGCATATGCTTATATCTAACAAGTGGGATGAGATTGTTGACATGTGTAGGTCAAAAGGAAGCTTCTAAAAGACCCTTATGTAGCCTCCCAAAGCGAAATTCGAATTTGAGTGGAGAAGATCATGGGATCATAAGGATATGTGTCTCATTTCTTATTTGTATTGAAACTTTAAGAAGACATGTATCTTATCATTTCCTATTTTGATTGTAACTCTATAGATATAGGGAGAGATTCATGGAATCTCATTAATGAGATAACTTCTCATCTTTTTGTATAAATAGGGGAAGTTTTCTCCTATTATTGGCGATGTGAAAAGTTGGGGAAATGCTCTTGTTTTGAATATAGAATTTGGATTTGGCACCATACTCATGAGTGATGTTCACTTTGATTTGGTTATGCTTGTATTTGGAGCCTCTCAACTTTCCATCCCTCATGCTTTTGGATTGGCCATCTATAATGTGTGAGATTTATTGTTGTTCATAGACTGAGATTTATTGTTTTTCATAGATTAAGATTTATTTCTTTCACATCTTTTCCTGTGTGAGAGGTTGAAAGTGATTATTTTAATTCTATTTCATATCTAGAGGTTAAGAATTATTTTTTTTGCTTTCATTTCATATCATGTGGTTTTGATTATTCATTTCATAGGATCCTGATTTGATAACGCACACATGATCCCTTAGAGTATATTTCATTTCATGCAATTTCATTTTTGAAAGAATGGTGTTCTTTTCAATTCCCGCAAGTGTGGTAGATTAAGACTTCAATTCTTGCAAGTGTGGTAGATTAAGATTTCAATTCCTGCAAGTGTGGTAGATTAAGATTTCAATTCCTGTATTATAATTTTCTTTGAATTGATTGTTGAATTAGAATAGGTGAATTTGGTTTGTCATCATTTGGTTTAGTAGTTAGATTGATCTAAATTGGAAGTTAATTTCTAGCATATATAGTGCACACGTGCTTCGCAAGTTTTACGAAACCCCTGAGTTGATCATTAAATGATAGGTAATTATTTGCCTCAACATTTTTGCGCCATTGCCGGGGAAGTGTGCATAGGAACTAGCTTTTAGTTTAGAGTGTATTTTATTTGTTTTTGTCTTTACTAACCATTTATGGACAAAGGATCCAGAATGCAGCCCAAAGACTACATTGAAGAATGGTATCAAAAAGCGGTTACGCCACAATATTCATCAATTCTTCAAGAGATCCTTGTGGAAAATCGAAAGGTTAAGTCGATTTCGCATATACTTACAAACAATCAAGTACATCTTTCAAGTTTGGATATGAGCATTTCAAAAATTCTAATCCGGAAATGGCTTCATTGGAAGCATGAATATACTTAAAAAAAATAAAATTAGATAGATAAGAAAAATAAAAATAATTTTTTATAGTTTTTAGGATAAATTTGATGTTTTGTGGTGCAATAAGAACTATCCATTTACTAACGCTTGGGAGGAAAGATTTGCAATAAAACAAATGATTGAGAACAAAGAGCGCCAACAAAGATCATGAACGATAATTTAAGGTATGAGATCAATCATTTTCATTTTATTTTTGCAAAATTTACAGATGAATTGATTGATAAAATCTTTACTATGCTAACAAAAAAAAAATAAAAAAAAAATCTCAAGTATGCTCTCCTCATGCACTTCGTGTGACATGGAGGATCAGAAAAAGAAATTGTTTTGTTAGTATATCATAAAAATTATTTAGCTACAAAATGCAATTCTACAGTTAATTTCTATTTTTCATGATTGATTTAATTCAATTTGATTTTTCAATAAACTTAAAAAAATTATACATATACATATATATATATATAAATATATATATATATATATATAATATAAGTAATATATATATATATATAATATATAATATATATAATATACTGGATACGGATACGGATACGGATACGGATACAGAATACAGATACAATACAAATACAGATACAGATACAGATACAGATACAGATACAGATATAGATATAGAATAATAATAATAATAATAATAATTAAAAAAAATTAATAAAACAACCAATGCAATGGCCCATGGCCTTTGAAAAACTTTGATCTCTACAGAGATATGGGTCTTCAGAATGGCTACAAGGCCTCTATCCTCAACATATCTTGCACACGTCAACTAGCTAAAACATAATAGTAATCAAGCCAATAAAGTATACCACGAGTTTCCTTATAGTCTAAAAACTATGAAATCATGACATGCATAATAGAGAGTCAATTTGGGCCTAAAAACCCACTTAGTCAACAGGAATGGTATAATGGTTACAACTTCATCCCTCCATTGGCTAACCTAAAATTCATCTATGCCTTGAGTAACTCCCTTGCCTATTGGTAAAGTATTGAACTCTTTGAGTCTCTTTCATCTTTGTGAACCATAATTTGTAGGTGAAATATAGCCTTCCTACCATTGACTCGTATCTACTGCCTAAAGGTGAAATCATCGGAACAATTGTAAGTCACTCTATTGTTTCCTTCTTCGCTTTGCCATACTCCTACTAGGTCTGGACTGAAGCTCTTAAGTTAACATAAAGTAGGAATTCATTCAACACATGCTCCAGATCCACAACATATGATGGGTGCGATATCTTAACCTCCACTACTTGGAGTGTCTCGACCTGCACACCCCGCACAACATATTGGATCACCATTGCCAGAAATGAATTTTATTGCTGGATCACCATTGCCAAAAAACGCAACAGCATAAACACACGATTTTGAAACATAAATTCTGAGCAAACTGTGGAAAATTAGAAAAATCTGAGACATGGGTTTTCTCTAGAACTAGGACAATTATGTAATATGTGGGCAATTTTCTAGATTTTGTAACTGTTTACTAGAATTTCCAGTTTCTTTGAAGCCATTATTTGCAAACTGCATGAGGAAAAAATGATTTTTATTAAATGCTCAGAAATTTGTGTTTTAATACAACATGCTTTAGGTAGAAGAATTCAAATCAAATTCTATTTGATCCTCATGGCATGAAGAGTTCAATTTAATGTTGACCCACCTATAACTAAGGAAACAAAGATTTCATTGTTAGTGAAACCAACAACAAAGGCCAAGAACGCCAGCTGCTAGAATGAGAAAGGTCCCTACTTTTGAAGTAATAAAACAAACAACAATAATTCAAAAATTGAATGAAAGAAATAATTTTATTTGTGAAAAAAAATATTATAATATGTAAAAAAAAATAAAAAAATTGTGATGATTAATAGATATGCAATCAATTTATTGAAACAATTTATAAAGCGAAAAATACTAGCAAAATATATATTTTTTTGGTACAAGTACTTTTTAATATTTTCGCTGCTTCAAATATTTTTGACGGCATGTTATTTTTGCAGCTCAAATGATGATTCACTAATGACTTGTAAAACAATTGGAAAATTATTTAGATGATTTATGAACATTTGGCATTAATATTGTTGCTGTGTATTTTTCTATGATGTTTTAACTTACAGATCACAGTAAACCTTTTTGATGCCAATCGATTTACTGAGCACAGTGCATGAAGTCACCCGACAACAGGGAGTTAATTTAATTTTCATGGTCATTTCTTAAAAATGGATTGTTATCAATATCATGAATTGGATTGAATAAAACACTTTTGGTTTTCCTTAGTCTGTTTCATTTGACATTTTGTGTAAGAATCAGAAAGGATCTTATCATTTCTTTTTTAACACACTTATGTTATTTATGTCAAGTTTTTTTTTGTAGGTTTGGGATGATCAAATCATCATTGAAGAAAACTAATTGTGCACACAATTGGTCTTCAAAGGACTAATTGCATGAGAAACATAAGAACAATTCCATGTCCATATCCATCAAAACCATTACCTTTCCTCCCTTTTGAATTATAAATCCAACCAAGCAATTCAAAGCAAACCACAATCATTTTTCCCAGCAAGAGTCAGTTGTTCATTTTGCTTTATTCACATACACTTTCCGTCTGACCCACAAATAAAAGAAAGAAGCTCACTGACATGCTTATTGCCCATTTTCATTATTATTTTCTATTATCATCTTCCATTTTCATTTTTCCTTTCCTATTCTTTTTCATTTCGCAAATAAACCTTGCTTCAATGAAAATTATTGAGTCCATAGTCCTTCGAGTCTAAAATCCTTGCAAAAGCACCTTGAGGCTTGCATGCCTTAATGGAAAATCCTCATGCTGATGAACAAAGGGAATACATCAATGGCCCTTGTTCATCAGATCTTCTAGGTACTCCACAATAACAAAATTATTCGTACCTAGCAAGATGTGTTTGGGTATCTTGACTCTCATTGTCATCAATGGTGAGAGTTCTCGTGTTGACTAGTGGCATCCATTAATGGCCTCTAAGTCAAGAATTTCCTCCTATGTTCGACATCAGAATATTTATTCACCTAGCAAGAATTGTGCGAATGAGTTTTGAAGACATGAATACTATCATTTTCAGCATTTTGGAGCAAATGTAGAAGATACGCGTCTACAAAACTAGATGGCAGCTGCAGAATCAGACATCAGCTACAGAATCCGATGATAGCTACATAATCAAATAACAGTTGTGGAATCAAATGGCAACAATAGAATCAACACTATTTCGTAGCAGATTCAACAAGTTTTAATAAAACAAATAAAAAAGTTATCTTGACTCTTTTCTCCATGACTTGTCTAGCCACTTGAAGAAGATTGTGATTAGAATTTTGCAGCCACCACACATGCAAATCATACATTTCTAAAGGGTAAGTTAAGGTATGTCATTTTCTAACTTTTTACCATAAAATTCCTTGAAAAGCTAGAATGATAATTTTTGGAAAAAACATTTCTCTTCCTCATCTCATAAAATTGTCAATATCATCAGTTGGGGGGGATACATTCATATTCATATTTTTCCATATTCATATCACATTCAAAATCCGACATACTTTCAAAAGATATTAACTATTACATTATTGTTATGAGCATACAAAGGCCTGTCAAAAGTACTAAAAAGCTAATTGGATACAAACACAATCATGATTGTCACACAAGAACCAACAATGATGCAAACAAACGGGTTTCCTTATAGTCTAAAAACTACGAAATCATGACATGCATAATAGAGAGTCAATTTGGGCCTGAAAACCCACTTAGTCAACAAGAATGGTATAATTGTTACAAATTCGTCCCTCATTGGCTAAGCTAAAATACACTTATGCCTTGAAGTAACTCCCTTGCCTATTGGTAAAGTATTGAACTCTTTGAGTCTCTTTCATATTTGTGAACCATAATTTGTAGGTGCAACATAGTCTTCCTACCATTGACTCGTATCCGCTACCTAAAGGTGAAATTGATCGGCACAATTGTAAGTCACTCTATTGTTTCCTTATTCCCTTCACCATACTCCTGCGAGGTTTGGATTGAAGCTCTTAAGTTAACAAATGGGAGGCATTCATTCAACACATGCTCCAGATCCACAACATATGATGGGTCTGATATCTTAAGCTCCATGGCTCGGAGTGTCTTGACCTGCACATCCAACACAACATATTGGATCACCATTGCCAGAAATGAATTTTATTGTTGGATCACCATTGCCAGAAAACGTAGTAGCATAAACACACAATTTTGAAATGCAAATTCTTAGCAAACCGAGGTAAATTAGAAAAATCGGAGACATGGGTTTTCTCTGGAATTGGGGCAATTAAGTAACATGCAAGATATTTTCTGGATTTTGGAATCATTTAGGAGAATTTCTAGGTTCTTTGAATCCATTATTTGTAAACTGTGTGAGGAAAAAACAATTTTTATTAAATGCTCAGAAAATTGTGTTTTAATACACCACGCTTCAGGTGGAAGAATTCAAATCAAATTCTGTTTGATCCTCATGGCACAAAGAGTCCAATTTAATTTTGACCCACCTATAGCTGAGGAAACAAAGATTTCTTTGTTAGTGAAACAAATAATAAAGGACAAGAAAGCCAACTGCTAGAATGAGAAAGGTCCTTACTTCCGAAGTAATGAAACGAGCAACAATAAATTTCAAAAATTGAATGAAAGAAATAATTTTATTGTGAAAATAAAATAAAACTATAATATATAAATAAAAAAAAAAATTATGATGATTAATACATATGCAATCAATTTATTGAAGCAATTTATAAAGCGAAAAATACTTGCAAAATTTGATTGAAATAATTTTTTTTTGTACAAGTACTTTTTCATATTTTTGCTGCTTCAAATATTTTTGACAGTATGTTATTTTTGCAGCACAAATGATGATTCAATACTGACTTGCAAAATAACTGGAAAATTATTTAGATGATTTATGAACATTTGGCATTAATATTGTTGCTGTGTATTTTTCTACGAAGTTTTAACTTATAGAGCACAATGAATCTTTGTGATGCCAATTGTTTTACTGAGCACAGTGCATGAAGTCATCCGACAACAGGGAGTTAATTTAATTTTCATGGTTATTTTTTAAAAATGGATTATTATCGATATCATGAATTGGATTGAATATAACACTTTTTGTTTTCCATTGTTTGTTTCATTTAACATTTTGTGTAAGAATCAGAAAGGAACTAATAATTTCTTTTTGAACACACTTATGTTCTTTATGTCAAGTTTTTTATGCAAGTTTGGGATGATCAAATGATCAATGAAGAAAACTAATTGTGTTCACAATTGATCTTCAAGGGACTGATTGCATGAGAAACATAAGAACAAGTCCATGTCCATATCCATCAAAACCATTACCTTTCCTCCCTTTTGAATTATAAATCCAACCAAGCAATTCAAAGAAAACCACAGTCATTTTTCCTAGCAAGAGTCATTAGTTCATTTTCCTTTATTCACATACACTTTCCGCCTGACCCACAAATAAAAGTAAGAAGCTCACTGACATGCTTATTGCCCTTTGTCACTATTATTTTCCATTGTCATCTTCCATTTTCATTTTTCCTTTCCTATCCTTTTTCATTTTGCAAATAAACCCTGCTTCAATGAAAATTATTGAGTCCATAGTCCTTTGATTCTAAAATCCTTGCAAAAATACCTTGAGGCTTGCATGCCTTAATGGCAAGTCCTCATGCCGACGAACAATGGGAATACATCAATGTCCCTTGTTCATCGGATCTTCTAGGTACTCGACAATAACAAAATTATTTGTACTTAGCAAGATGTGTTTGGGCATCTTGACTCCCATTGTCATCAATGGTGAGAGTTCTCATGTTAAATAGTGACATCCATTAATGGCCACTAAGTCAACAATTTCCTCCTATGTTCGACATCAAGATATTTATTCACATAGCAGGAATTGTGCCAATGAGTTTTGAAGACATGAAGACTATCATTTTCACCATTTTGGAGCAAATGTAGAAGATATGCAACTACAGAACTAGATGGCAACTATGGAATTATACATCAGCCTCAAAATCAGATAACAACTACATAATCAAATAACAGCTATGGAATCATATAACAACACCAGAATCAACGGTATTCCACAGCAGATTCAACAAGTTTTAATAAAAGCAAATAAAAAGTCATCTTGACTCTTTTCTCCATGAATTGTCCAGTCACTTGAAGAAGGTTATGATCAGAATTTTGCAGCCACCGCACATGCCGCTCATCCATTTCTAAAGGGTAAGTTAAGGTATGTAATTTTCTAACTTTTTACCATAAAAATGCTTGAAAAGTTCGAATGATAATTTTTGGAAAAAACATTTCTCTTCCTCATCTCATAAAATTGTCAATATCATCAGTTGGGGGGGATACATTCATATTCATATTTTGCCATATTCATATCACATTCAAAAGCCCACATACTTTCAAAAGATATTAACTATTACATTATAGTTATGAACATACAAAGGCTTGTCAAAAGTTACTAAAAAGATAATTGGATACAAACACAATCATGGTTGTCACACAAGAACCAACTATGATGCAATCCAATAAAGATATACTTTGCAACAATAATCAAGTTATCATTATGCAAAGTTTAAAGATAAAAAATGAATGCAACAAAAAAATATGGTTGTAACACAAGAATCAACCATGTTGTAATTCAACTAAAAGATTTTGTAGAAGTATGAAGTTATCAAATGATATCAGGCAAAGTTAAGCCAAAGCTTAAGGATAAAAAAGAATTAATGTAATAGATTGCATGAGGACATGCAATGGCTTCAGTTGGGGGATATTTTGGGCTTTGAAATTATCGTTCACTTCCATTAAATTTTCAGTTATATTTCCATATTGTCACCTTCACTCCACCTCTATTTCATTACATTTACCTTATCATTATCATTATTGGGTCACATTTATGTTTTTCCAAACTTTATAATTCTTAGCATTTTTAAGTGAATTTATGGTTAAAAATTAGAAAATAATGTGCATATGCTTATACCTAACAAGTGGGATGAGATTGTTGACATGTGTAGGTCGAAAGGAAGCTTCTAAAAGACCATTATGTGGCGTCCCAAAACCAAATTCTAATTTGAGTGAAGAAGATCATGCGATCATAAGGATATGTGTCTCATTTCCTATTTGTATTGAAACTCTAAGAAGACATGTGTCTTATCATTTCCTATTTTGATTGTAACTATATAGAT
>APFE030797802.1:55839-75245 GCA_000404065.3 Pinus taeda | reverse complement strand
GTATCATCAAGTTTGTGACTTGACTGTTCAGGAATCACGGTATTCTGAACGATAGAGGTAGAGAAGAGCCATACGGGCAAACCAATCATCAACCCTGGAAGTGACAATGTGGCCATATGGGGTGCACCAACATCTCCCCAAGAGGAGAAAGGACTAGGATTTCCTCCAAGGGGAAATCCTTGGTTGGTAGACTCCATTTTTCTCAACCTAAAGACCAACGAGGGAACTTGTGATGTTATCCGATTAAAATAATTTCTAGACGCTTTGACACAACTTGTTTTTTCAATTTTTAAGAGTCGAGAAAAAACAAAAGATGACTCTAGTCACCTTCAATTTTTAATGAGCCTGAAGTGACAAGTGCTCAGATGGACCTTTTCTTTTAAGGAGTCTGAAAAGGAATGAAAGAGACTTCTCTGGAAATCTAGGCAGAGGGGATTACCAAACGAATCGCAAAACTGCATAATACTTTTAATGGTACGACAGTCAATCTTCCCGAATACTGTGTTTAGTGCATTGCGATCGATAGGGCGGTAGACACGACTTCCTAAGGATGAAGGATGTAGCCTATTGTGGTCTCCCAATATATACTCGACGGTACGTGGGAGCACAAGTCCGTACTGGCACTTGCCGTCTCAGAGTGGAGGAATCACCCAACCAACAATGAAAACAACAGTTACCAGGTTTTAGGATGCCGGAATACGTCTCTAGCTTCTAGATGTTATGCATTAGGTTCCAAAGCATTTTTAGATTCATTAAATTTATTTTATAGTTGATCTTGTTTAAAAATTTTCCTTTCAGGTTCACCACGTGATGTGTATACAATTCCTAAAATGAAGTCTAAGATGATAAACAACTGTTTAATCTTCTTTTGGCAATGAAAATCCTAGCTACTAAGGAATGAAAGTTGAGAGTCTTTCAACAAAGAGCACAGAGCACACACTAAATGCACTTTCCTAAATCAAACCAAGAAGTCTAAATGCAAATGCACATGCATGTATTTGTTTTCAGCCTTCTTAATGTATAAATGATGATAAGAAAGCTAAGCGCAAATCTGAATTATTTTCAAAGCGACAATACTTAACAAATTTCTTTCCAAAATGAAGTGAAGATAAGGGCGACACTTTGCGATTTCGAAATGAAAACTGTTTTTCGACACTTTAAAAACTACTAATTCAAATCATATATAAGAGTAACAGTACAATCGACTATCAAGAACAAAGGGATTCTCTTCTATAACTGAAAACAACACTTACGACACTTTAAGATTAAGAAATGACAGTTCGACTATGCTACTTCTTTGCAAAAGAGAACTGAAAATGGCGCACAATACATAAAAACACTTACAGTTCTTTGCACAATAGAGGCAGAATGATGGAAGAGAAGGGGGTTTGTGTCAGAGTCCCACAAAAAACTCCATACATCAACATCCCTTCTCTTCTATCCATTGTGATACTAGGTTTCATCTCCAACAAACGGTGGTTATCAGACAAAGTCATATCCCCTGCTTGCTGATTGACTTTTTAGAGTATTTTTTATTTCTTAGGTGCCATTTTGTTATCATTGAGACTATAATCAATATCACTATAATTTTTTCTGATAAAATATATCAACCACCGTGGCTACATATGGCCCTTGTCGTAAATATCAGCGACAACAAGGTCTTCCTCTACTGACTATGGAGGATTCACCGAGCCTCAGTGAACTATATTACCCATCTTCAGTTAATTAGTCTCCAGTAGCTAACACCAAATCAATCAATACATCCCAAGACTCAATATTGTCAGAATTTTTTTTCACTGAAGGTTTTGTACCTCCTTATAATCTTCCTATCGCTCATCCTTTGGGACTGCTATTGATTCAAGTTGCACCTATACCTACTATGTCTTCCATTGTACCTACATCCATTATTCCGTTGGTGACTAACATGCCATGGGATTTTGTGGACAACTTTGGTCCACCCTCACTTCCCTAGCCAAGAGTCAGTACTACACCACTAATCGTAAACCCTTCTATCTAAATTGTGCCAAGTTCGAGCAACTTAGATACACCCGAAATGAGTGGAACCCAGTACATACTAGTTTTTTCCCCTTTTGTGTTTTCTCTTGGACCTTTGGTTAGCGCTCCAAATAGAGTTGTTAGCACGGGTCCCTTCAGTAATCCCTTTGGTTGGAATCCTTTGTTTAGTTCAAACCCCTAGGTTTAAATGAAGGGGGCACTGTTCCCAACATGCACATACCGGCAGGGGGAATTACAGTTCCTCCTGCGTTTATAGGACAAGATGGTAAGTCATTGATTGATATCAATCCTCCATATGTCAGTTAAGTGCCGAAAACCAAGTACGTGGCTATCGAGATCCCTCAACCCGATCTCACTCAATCCATTTGTGCACCCCATTCTGAACCTCGATTGAGTCAAGGGGGAAATTATTATCTTGGGGGAAATCGAGCTTATATCCCCCAACCTAAAAACCCATATGGACAACCACAATATATGATTATTCCTCAAGGAAACTATTATTCAACAAATCCTATGTATAATGTTGGGAACAATATGATGGGTAGACCGCAAGGACCCTCAAGCCATTCATCATCACCGTGGTCAGAGTTGGGGGTACCAAACACTTTTCCATTTTTGGAAACGCTCAGCATCCCCTATCTGTACAAACTGAGCAATGACCCCATCTACCATAACATACATTGGCCCCCAATATCGCACAAAATACCTACCGACATCCCAAAGTTTGAAGGAAAGCAAGGGGATTATTGAGGTACACATGTCACTACTTATCATCTATGGTGCGTATCAAACTCCATGGTGGATGACATTATCTGACTTCGGCTCTTCCCTCACACCCTTACTGGCACTTCTGCCAAGTGGTACATTTATTTACCACATGCATCAGTTAATACCTTTAGCGCCTTGGCGATGGAATTTTTAAAGCACTTTCAGTCACCCGTCCGCTACAAAACTGGGATGGAACTCGTACTTTATGCTAAGACACCTCCACCCACATCTCTGATCACATTCATGAATGGAGACGTAGGTGGAGGCTAGTAAAATCTCCCATTCTAGATGATCTATTAGGAGATTGGTTCTGTAAATCTCTTCTCCCCCAAATCGCCATGGACGTTACATTAGGTGGTGCGATCACTAAATACCAATCCATTCATCGTGCCCAACACTTAGATTTGATTTATTTGTAGCCTGACACATTATATGATGTAATCCCCAATGCCCTGAGAACTTCCAATTCTTCCACTACTCAGCAATCCGACGTGCACGTTGATGGTATTATGAGCATTAACTCTCGTTATGCTATAAAACAAATTAGCGGACACAAGGACCAGTTTTTTATTGATCCCTCTAACCAATCAGATTCTCTTCCTACCGTTGTGATAAACTCTATGCAGTCTACACAAAAACCAAATGGTAAGAATAAGAATAATAAGAAAAAGACCACTCATTCTAAAGTGCAACTAGCCAAGCAATCCAACCCAAATAAAAAAGTTGCTGCGCCAGTTGACAGTGGAAAGGACAAGGCTTTCAAGTTCCCTTGCAAAATTTATGTGGAAGACCATATGACACGTCGTTGTTCACACCTCCAATAATGCAGAGGTATTATTTCTCAAAAGGACACTGGCTAGACCCCTACGGTCCTGCACAACCCTTTCGCTACTCAGCAGCAACAACATCTTATTGCGAACCTGCCTCAGCCCCCAGAAGGGGGAAATAGTGGTTCGCATCATTGTTCAGTTGGTGAAGGATTGATGACCATTTACACCTTTGAAATGGTTGATCTTCAAACACGAGCTAAAACTTTTGGAGCTCCAGCCGCTAATGCTCAGGATGCTGCCTTGAGTTCAAAGCGATCACCACCCAATAATCTTCATATCGAAAGGCCGATTGTTGATCTTGTAATTCGCCCCCCAAAATGGGCACTTCGTCGCACAACACATAATACATCTTCATGTGCTGCCAAAAACTACAGTACTGTAGAAGATTTGGTGTAAGCATCATCATCCATATCTGCACTTGAAGTATTGAAAACTTGTCCAACACAAAGGAAATATTTGATTTCGGCTATTGGTGCAGTTGACCATCAAGATTCAATGCTAGCAATATTCGACATGGAGAAATGTAAACCTCCCCTTTACCACCAACTTCAGGTGCAAATTTTTTCGAAAGGACGAGGGATACATTGAACTGTCATTAACGAAGGTGCTTCGACCTATGTCATGTCTACTTCATGTTGGTTTTCCTTGGGTTCTCCAACCTTCTCTCCCCTATCGAATTCCCTTAAATATTTCGATGGCCATACATTCATCCTGAAAGGTTACCTTGCCGACTAGCCCATCACTTTGAGTGGGAAAACGATAACGATGGACATTGAAGTCATGGATTGAAAACTTGACTATAATCTACTTTTAGGACACAGTTGGACTTATTCCATGACTGCCAACATGTCTACTATTTTTCGTATCATCCCATTGGATGGAAGAATAGTCACAATGGACCAATTGTCTTTCTACACCCTAGATTACTCCCCATTGCCTAGTGGAATTATACCTTTAATGGGTAGCATACCTAACTCTTATGTCAGTATCGATACCAGTCTTTTGAACGATTCCTCCCTTATGGGTTTCTTTCCTCTCCCACCACCCGTGGTTCCACACACAGTTTTTATGGTCTCCACTATTCCTCATGACCCAACCGATCCCTGGATCCTCCCGCCCCCTTCAGACATTGACACTTATGGAGAAAAAATGTCGCTGTCACCAGTCGAGTTGGCTTATCAAGCCATTCAATCTGCATCTGATTCTCTTGTCACTTTGGTCACAGCCAATGGTACCACCTCCTCTCCCACAACTGCTCCCTCTAGCGATATCCTCAATCAATTCCTACCTTTGGACGAAGCTATTTGAGAGATCTTGTGTTTAGAGGAGCGATCATGGGAAAACTCTCACCATCTCACTTCGATATCTGATTCGGATGTTACCCCTATACAAATCTTATCCTTTGAACCACCTGAGATCATTCCCTTGAGTTATATGACTATCCAAACTTTGGATTCGAAAGGGAACATGGGAAATCTTTCAAAGACAATGCTCATTGATATCTCAGTCAAGACAGAAATTGTGGAAAATACACAGATTGGAGCCGACTGTAATCCTGAGGAAATTGCAAGCTTCACTTGCCTTTCCAAGGAATTCTGTGATGTATTCACTTGGTATTATGAGGAAATTCCCAATATAAATCCATATATCGTTGAGCATGAGATCAAGTTTTATCCCAATGCTAGGCCTATCCACCAAAGACTCGCTAGTACACCCTCGAAAAATGGTAGCCATCAAGACTGAGGTGGAAAAATTATTATGTGTTGGTTTTTTTTACCTCGTTCTTTTAACAGAATGGGTTTCCAATATGGTTCCTATAGATAAAATACAGGGTACCATCCAAGTTTGTGTTGACTACTGGGATTTCAACATCGCGTGTCCAAAGGATAATTATCTGACATCGTTCATTGACCAGAAAATCGACGATTGTGCCAGTTGTGAATCCTTCTCATTTATGGATGGTTTCTCAGGGTATAACTAGATCGCCAAAAACCCACGGACCAGCACAAAACTGCCTTCATTTTCCCTTGGGGAATATTTTCATATAGAAAACTCCCATTCGATCTGAAGAATACTTGAGAAACCTTTCAATAGGCCATGTACTATGCATTGCATGATATCAGACACATTGTTCAAGCTTACTTGGATGACCTTCAAGCCCATTCTAGAAGTGAGCCCATCACCTAGGTCATCTTTGAGCAATTTTTCTTAGGTGAAGGTTCTATAACATACGTTTCAATCCGCAGAAAATAATTTTCTTTGTTGAGTGTGGATGCCTACTTGGTTTCATTGTCTCCAAACATAGCATTAGGGTTGATCCCGATAATGTAAAGGCAATTACTCAAATTTTCATGCCACAATCCATTTTACAGCTTCAACGTTTGCAAGAGAAACAAAACTTCTTATGACGATTCATTGTGAAAAAGGCCGAGCTGACAAAAGGATTTATGCACCTACTGAAGAAGGGAGTACCATACTTATGGGATGATCAAGGCCAACGGTCATTTGATGCCTTCAAATAGACACTTATATCTTCCCCACTACATAGCACTCCAAACTATTCACGTTAATTTCTCCTATACCTGGCAGCCTCACCATCCTCCATTAGCATGGTGTTAGTTCAAACCCATAATGATCTTAGTGAGAATGTGAATTATTATCTCTCAGAAGGCTTGGCCAGGCCAAAACTTCGATATTCACGTGTGGAAAAGCTATCTGTGGCAATTGTCTTTGCTGTGAATATCTTCCGACATTGCATATTGTTGCGATAGAATATCATCATTGCTTTAGAGAATCCCATGAGATAAATTTTTTCTTTTCTAGTCATAGGAGGAAAATATTCCAAATGGATTTTTATCCTCCAACAATTTGATTTGGTTTCGCCACTACGAAGGAGAAAAAATCCTTAGTCTTCGCAGAACTATTTTCAGATCTTTGCATAGTCGATCCAAATGAGATAGCCCATGATCCTCTTCCAGATGAAGTTGTCTATCTAATCGACTCAACTGACCCTTGTTATGGTGACATTCTTGTCTACCTTCAAGTGCAACAATTCCACCCTGAATTATTGTCAGGTGATCGTCGTCGTGTTCATCACCAAGATCAACACTATGTAGTGTCGAACGATACTTTATATTGTCATGGAACTGATACAGTTATTCGACGTTGCCTTACTCATGAAGAGGCAGAACACATTTTAAATGACTTCCATGCTGGGGCATGTGGTGGTCATCTTTCTGGCATGGCTACTGCCCATAAAATTTTATGTGTAGGATACTACTGGCCGACCATGTTTAAAGATTGTATTAAGGCAATCCAACATTGTCACCCTTGTCAAATCTTTACAAATAAAATGCACACACTTTCGGCCCCCTACATCCGGTTATCTCCGTCGCCCCCTTGCCAAATGGGGCATCGAATTCATCACATGCAACCACACTTCCTCTAATGGACACAACTACATTAATGTAGCTGTGAACTACTTTACGAAATGGGGTGAAGCCATTCCACTTTCCGGGCCAATGGAGAAATTACGGTGTTATTCCTGTTTAATCAGGTGACCTATCATTTTAGCATGCCCCACATGATCGTTACAGACCATGGTTCTCACTTTTAGAACCACATGATGTCTGACTTAACATCGTTTCTTGGTTTTAGGCAAGAACAATATTCCTTCTACTACCCCAGGCTAATGGCCAAGTGGAATCTGTTAACAACGTCCTAAAAACTATTATCCGTCGGTTAGTAGGTAATCACAAAACCCAATGGCACTACATGTTATATCATGCGTTGTGAGCATACTGAACTTCAGTCAAGACTTCTACAGGATTTACACCATTCCAACTCTCTTATGGCTTAGAAGTAGTACGATCTATCGAGTGCTAGATTCCTTCACTAAAACTCATTCTTGAACTCTTGCCTGACACCACTGTCGAAGAAGATCACTTACTATATCTCAATCAGTTGGACAAGACTTTTCGAGATGTCACACTGGCCACCGAAACCCATAAATGTCGAGTCAAAGCCCAATATGACCAAAATGTCAAGCCTCGTTCTTACCAAGAGGGTGATCTTGTTCTACTCTATGATAAAAAACATGACCTCTTGGGGGCATGAACACTTCAACCATTGTGGATCGGTCCATATGTCATCACCACAACACTTTCAAAAGGTTCCTATGAACTTCAGGACTGTGAAGGAATCCCGATCGTGAAGCCCAAAAATGGGCTCTATCTGAAAAATTATTATGCATAGTATTGCATTAGGCATGTGCTTTGTAATTTTATGTATTTATAAGTTTTTCTTCTTTTGTTGTGACTGGATTTTTTGGCATTTTCTGAATATTTTCCTCATACATGTCTCTTGTTGTGTAGATGAATTCATCACCCTTACCACACGTAGGATATGCGTATGGTGTCAGTCGTGACACATGGCACATTGCATTAGTTGCTTGGGTCATTTACACACCTGAGTTGGAACTACTTTGTTTCAAGGGAGTTTTTCTTGGCACTTCCACCAACAATATTGCTGATTATATGTCAGTAATTTCACTTCTCACTTAAGTGTCATCTCGGGACATCTCCAATTTTGTGGTCAGGTTAGACTCTCAGCTAGTCATTACGCAATTGGCAAATCATTATCGCATTCACAATCCAATCTTGTTACGTCAGTATTTAAGGGTATGACTCTTGGAACGTCAATTTGAGTTTATTACATAGGAACACATTCCTCAAGAATTCAATACAATTGCTGACTCATGAGCAAATTATGTATTAGATTGGAATCTATCTCATTTATTATAGATAAATGCATGAAAGTGGAATTTTACACAGTTAAAAATTTACAAAAACATTAATAAACATTTACATCATAAAACACAAAAATATCTGTATATATGTGTGTGTGTGTGTGTGTGTGTGTGTGTGTGTAATTCAGCCTTTTACATAAAAAATTCCCAAAACTTGGGTTTTTTAAGTAAAAAATGTCTTTACTAAGCCTCGCTATGACACCCGCTGGGTATACAATGATACTAATAAAAACTTAGAATAAATCTAGCTAACCTCCTAAGAGGAACCATAAACCACTCAGGCACACCCACTGTGCGTCGCTTTATATGAGCATGGATATCCCTCATGGGAAGAGGAGGAAAACCCATGCTCAAACCTTAGAGGTTCCTGAGAACCTCGCAGAGACTCTGTGTATCATCTCCCTCTTTGGTAGCTGTAGCACACACTCCAGCCCCAGGTAGTGGTCCCCCCGCCTCACTTGGTGGGGCATGCCCACAAGATGCATTGGTGCCACATCTATGTCAAGAAAAATCTTCATGTCAGTGTTTGTTCATCCATAAAATAAAAAACATTACATAACTTTCAAAATTTAAAAAACACTTTTTGTACTCGAATAAAACCTTCTTACCTTATGGCCCCCACTGAGTTCCAGGTGGTAACATCAACTCTGGATCTCCCGTAAAATCCATGCCTACATAGACATAATCATAGATCATGAGAATCTGGCTGCTAAGCCACTCGAAGAAATAATCGACATGAGAATATTGCTTTGGCTCCCTGGGATCAGCCTAACCCAAAATGATCTATGGCCTCAACACATGCACTCTCTCAAGAAAGAATGATACAATAAGAGTACCATACCCAAATTCCATTTGGGTACAAGTCTTACAAGCTTCCAGTTCTGCCTTCACCTAGCATAGAACTCCCTCACACTAGTTGAATACCTAAGGCTGCAAATAGTCAATGGCTAGTAACAACATGTGCGCTCTTGGACCTTGCTAAGCGCATGATCATCGAAAGAATGGCCCTCATAGGCCTAGTCCTCATCTGATCAATGGGGACCCTGTTACTAACTAAACCACTGCCTGGCCTACAATGAGTCTTGACCAACTCAAGGGTAGTTCATGGATCTATTCTGCACCAGTCAAGTTTACTTGTGCACCTTTGCACGATAAACATGTAAGAAAGTAAATGGCATCTCTTCTGATCGCGAGCTCATGATCCCCGATTGAGAAAAGTATTTGGTGTTCATCCCATTGTTGGATAATCCAGCTGAGAAGTTCTTCCTGACCCTTCATCAGGTCAATTATAGCATACTTCATTAATCCACATCTATGCAAAGCAAGTAAGCATGTTGAATCATTAAGCATTTGTAGTTCTTCACTATCATGAGTTCTTTCTCTCCAAAGACTCATGATGATGGTTCAAAAATTACATAAAATCACCCAAAAATTAGTCAAAATGATGGAGAAATCAATAACAAATCATGCATTGGAGTTTTAAAATGTGCTCAAGAAGCCTAACAATCCCTTCTAAGGCCCACAGGGCATGCTAACTCACCCCTATAGGTCGTGAAGGGCATTTGATGCTCCTCTAGGCCTAGGAGGAAGCATTATGCACAGTAAACTATTTAGGGTTGCCCCAAAATCAAAATTGTCACCCCAAATGTATTTGAAAAAGGTAATAGAATGCAAGATGAGGGTTAGACAACCTACCTAGAATAAATGACACATTGAATGGTCATCTATATTGCTTGCAATCGATCGGGGAAGATCTTCTCCTTTTTCACTCCAAAACACTCTCACAAAACTCAAATGGTGAAAATGAGGGCTTCCAAACCTTCTTATAGTCACTTTGGAGGTATGGTTCACCTTAGTTAGTCATTGAAATCAAATTTTTTCATTCCTATGTCATTTATCACACACCATTTTGATATGTTGCCAATATTACTCACGCTATGACGAAGGATTTTAGTATTGAATTGCAGAAATGGCCATGTTTAACTCAATGTGAGTGCTTTATTTTGTGGGATCTTTTCTCGCTCTTGAACTAAAAAATCCTTGAGTTATGGTCGTCGGGCTCGTTAAACTCCTACGACGGTATGAGCGCTTTCTTTTTTGGGACCTTTTCTCGCTCTTAAATTGAAAAATCTCTGATTTTTTCCCTTCTTCGGGCTCGTTAAATCTACAAAGAAGGCATGCACATTTATTTTATCTCTTTTTTCTCGCTCATTAAACTAAATAAGATACATTGAGTTTTCTTCATTTGACTCATTAAAATTTGATGAAGATCTATTGAATTTTTCTTAGCATGACTCTTTAAAATTTCGCAAAGAATATTGACTTTACTCCGTCCCCTCATACTCGTAACAAAATGAGGCAACCATCTATTGAGCATAGGTTTATCACTTTATCTAGACTCAATAGACTAACTTATGGAAAAGGAACTATGTTAGGTATATTATTAAACCTCTGTCGCACCCAGTTATCAACTATGACAAAGAGACCCGCCTGCAATTTTTCTTTACGATCTTTTAAAACTTTCTAAATATGGAAAGACCACCGAGTTTACCCTTATGGATTCGTTAAGTTTAATTATATGGGGAAAAATTGCACAACGCAATTGCTCTATGTCAGTATTTGGAAATATTTTTTGGCAACGGTCATTTCCTTGAACATGCTACCCCCTCACCAAAACCTCCTTTTCTGTCAGCCTTTGAGATGAACCTTACCATCCTATGAGTTTAGCCTATATACTCCGATGTTTCTGCATCCCTATATCCTAACACTCTTTGGCATTCATGATTCTAAAGTTGCCTGGTTAACCTTTGTGTTGTGCCTTCTATTGTTCAAGGGTTTCCTTTATCATCTGCTTCCTATATCAACCATCACTCGTATACTTCCATCATGCCATCTGTCAATTTGACCCATAGATCAAAATTTATCTTCGAAAACAATCATTCTTGTCCTGTTTCGTCTCGACTGATGTAGGACACATCATTGCCTACCTTTCAACAGATCTCTTCCTATCAACTTCAACACTCTATCTATCAAGTATATCCAGAGACATATCAGTGCCTTGGAAATTGCAGTCATTAGTGGCAGGTTACCTTGTATTTCATTAAGGGTTTTTCATTATTGGCTCCCAGTTGAATGATTCTACAAGTGTTCAATGAAAACATCACTATTCACACTTGCTATATTGTATTGCGCATCTTGGAGACCATCATCATTATCAATGGCCATCCTCGCGTCTGTTAACAGTTTTCATTATTGATGGTAATCTGATGATTTCACACATGTTCAACCTCAATGCCTTTATTCACATGTGTCAAAATATGTTGTTAAGATGAAGCGGTGATCAAGACCTTGGTTAGAGGCTTACATCACTTAGCCTTGTTTCCTCTCCCAAGCTGCGTATATTATTTTTTAGAGACAACTCGTCAGGGTGATCCTATTATGACACAATTCCAAATTATGCTTATTGGTGGACATGTCCATCATATCTCTTTGTTGAGAAATCACTTTGACATAACTACTGAGCGTGGGAATACCTGACTTAGGACATGATTTTAGATTTTAACATATGTGGTTGTATCAAGTTTCTCGTAGTCCTGAAGCTCCAATCCTTTCTCTCTTTTTTCCAACACGAAAATTCTAAAAGTATTTCAGTCATTTTCTTCGTCTGTAATCTCACACTTTAGGGGGCATCTTTTATATAGGAAAATGACATCCTCAGCAGCTCAGAGGAGGAAGACAGTTTGGCTGAAGGTTTCACCAAGTTCACAGTCCTATTTTCTAGGGTAACGCTCCCCAAGGACTGCCAAGATGAGTTATAACTCTCCCCATGCATGAAACATAGGTGTTAGTCCCTAGGGTAACTCTTTCTGTTGCCTTAGGGGCAGCGTTAGTCAAACATTTTTGAGGTTCCAAAGGTCAAAGGAGTAGGTTGACTGAATAATATCCCACTTTTTACTCATATGTCAACCGGAAAAGAAGAAACATCCATCTTCAATCTGTTTGAGGATATTGTTATTTCTAACAAAGTCTAATAGAAAGGGAAAGATCAATAAAGCATGGAAACATCCTAGATTTTTCCAGATGGAACTCATGAGAGAATTGGAAAGGATTAGCCTCTCATTCTATATATTGGAGGCTTGGGAAATTGTGAAAGAGGAAGAAATGTTGAACGATTTCCAACTTATTGTCAACTTGGTATGAGACATAGTGGTTTACCAAGAGGTTAAGAAGAGAGAGAGAGAGAGAGGAGCTGGAGTAAAGGAAACTTGATTCGCTAGATGGTTGTAATCATCCATTCCTATTATTAATATAGACCTGCAGTTGTGTTGTCTACTCTATGGTGTTTATGTTGTGATTTAGTTATGTATTGATGTACTACCATAGTTTATGAGTAGCTTAGATGCATGTTAGTTAATATCCTAATGTATTATTGTTTTGATTATCAAGGTTATATGTTGTAGTATTACTTCTTGTCTTCTCTATATTCAAGTGTTGATCTAGGAGCTAACAGAGAGGTCTTCCACTCTTCTACATTGGGTTCTCTAGAAAAAATGCATCAAGATCCGAGGTAATCTCTTGAACCCTCCTACTTCGAATATCATTTCATTAATATGGATATGTACATGTTTCTTTGTGCTAGCTGTAGTTAATTTGATCTGTTTGTCAAGGATCTCAGGAAGATCCTTGAGGATATTCTAGCCACAACCACACATGCATTAATACCTATAGCATCTTGTCCCATCAACATCAAGACCTTATCTAGGTTCAAGATCAAATATTATTTGTGGTGCCTTGGAATTTTCATACATCAATGGCAAGCCTCCTTGTTGAAAACAACAGGAATACAACAATGTCTCTTGATTGTCAGATCTTGCAGGTGACTCAAATTCAACACATTCATTCGTCCATATCAAGATGCACTTAGGTACCTTGACACTCATTTACATTATTGGTGAGTTGTCTCGCATTGGTTAACAATTGTCATCAGTGATCGGTAATCGAATGATTTCTTTCCATGCTCTACTTCGGCCCATTCATTCGCATGGTAAGAATTGTACCATGAATTTTGGTTTTGATGAAGACTAGTGGTTTATGGAATCAACAATAACTTGCAACAATACATTTTATTGGTTTCTTGTAGCAACATGTTCATCTTGTTTTTCAATGGCATGATGGCACTATTACAACTCTTTTTCGTTCATTTCCTTTTCAAAGCAAATTAATAAAATTGGGCCTATTTCAATCAATACAAATTATATTTCATGATTTCTACTTCAACATGATGTACAAAATCCAAATCAGCAATTCAAACTGGGGGAAAACACTTTAATGCAAAAAATTGACATTTTCTGCAACAACTAGGAAAGTTGCAATTTCTGTAGCTATTGTTGTAACAAGCTATTTTTGGTGTAGCAGCTTGTTCCAAAGGCAGTTTTGGCACAAATATTATAAGATATTGGAGTAGAAATAAAAAAATTCCAAGCTTTTGGGTTTTCTCAGAATATGGTAAATGGATTAAAACATAGGAAAAATTCCAAAAAAGTGCAATTTTCTTGGACTTTTTAATGGGTTTTTAAGGTGGATTTTCATTTTTCACAATTGTCGACAAATTAAGCCAGATTTCGGTATTTTTGAACAACAATTTCTTTTCTTCATCAAAATGGGATTATGAAGGCATGAGGAGCTAAAAAAGGTTAAAATACACCATTTCCCTTTTGAAGCACTCAATTTAATCTTAAAATGGTTTCGTGGCATATGTTTTTGTGCAATATTGGATTGCATGAAACTTTTTTAGAATTTTCAAAATCCCAAGATTCAAGAATCTATTTTCGGGTAGAATGGTTTTATTTCAACATCTACAACTCCTACTTCATCATTTCAAGTTCTTCAAAAGGTAAACTTGAGGTAAAACTTGCATAATACTTTTTAGTTTATTCAAAATTTAGGAAAATGTGATAAATAACCACTTCAATTACCATTCTTACAAACTATCTTCTCCATCATTGACCTAGCCCTCAACGATGAATGAATTAACCCTCAACCATATTTCCATCATTTACCTAGATCTCATGCCAAAGATATGCTTTGGACAATCTTTGAGAAGTAGCTTGGAATTTTTTTTTTCCATGATTAATGCTTTTGGAAAAATAAAAGAAAAAAATTGATCCTTGAGTACTAGACCTCATGAAGATGATTTTAGTCTTCAAACATGGAAGCTTATTGTGATTGAAATTAAAATGTCAGAAATGCTACTTGGGAAGCTTGTTCTGTAATATTTTTGCAGTTTAAAATCCTTCTATTCTAGCCCTTTTTGTTGTCTTAGTCTTTTTTGGGAAAAATGATTTCGTGACATCTCAATTCAAGTTGAAAAAGTTTTTTAAATAAGAAATATCTGGTTCATAGGTCATATTTCTCATCGTTAATAAGGACATCTTCATAGCTACTTTTCCAATGACATTATTTAGGAAACTTTAAGGTGGAAATTAATATTTTTGTGTTCAAGACATATTTCAATATTGTTGCCTATGTTACAGAGAATATGGCTATGGGATAATAGTAAAAACAGAGTATAAGCATGCAATTGTCAAAGTACAACAACCCCTTCCTTCGTTTGCATACAAGAAAATATTTAGAAGGCTAAGATGGCTATCATTTGTGTACAATTTGTGGGGCCATAAAAAAAAGGTAAAAGAGGTAATTAAATATGAAGAGCATGTGGATGAAGAAAACATTGAAAAAGCCCTTGGAGAAGAAGGTAGTCAAGCAATAACTCTTGAAGAACAGGTCTTGATCGACCCATTGTTTTGAAGACTTAAGATATGGCATGATGGATTTCTCAGTCATATTGTAAGTCATTTCATGAGTTATTGCATCATTTGATAAAGTTATAAAATAGTTTCATGATTTTCATGAAGAGGTTAGCATGGTGATTCTTACATTGACCTTTGAAGATGAGATATTGGAATGGTTTAAGGATCTTGGAAAACTTCATTACTGGGATGCTCACTAAAAGTTTGTTCCTTGATTCCAAGATGATATTTCATGACACATTCTCTTGTTCATTTTCCAAAGAAGGATTGAAGTAGGTCTACTGTAGAAATTCTCACCATAGATTAATTTGATTATGCAATGTACTAAAGAAAAATACTTAATCTACTTCTACAATCAAATTTGTGGAAGCTTAATCGAGAAGAAGAATTAGTCACACATGAAACATAGAAGAACACTATGGGGAAAGCCTCAGCTAAAAACCCCGCTATTTGTATTATCATACAAGTGGAAATATCTCAGGATTACACAAAGCGTTAGCTCTCAAGCTATCCATCTCTCAGTACAATCCCTCACTGTTTCTCATAGACAGAATAGACAACACATACGCCTTCTCCTCTGTCCTCCAAGCCTCCTATTTCCTTGCACAGTTTCTCTTGGGTCCTCTAGCTGTCATCTGTGTAATAATCACCTCACACACTGCTCTGACCTCTGTAGTAACTGCGCAATCCTCAAGGAATGAATTCCTTATGCATGCAAGAGATATTCTCATGGGAATATTCTAGCAACTGATAGTACATTGTCCCTGCCTTTAATCTCAACCGGGACTTTGTCTGAACTGACATGCATGAGTTATTTATGAGAGAACATTTAGTTATCTAGATAACACTAGTTGCATGCATGCATTCTTTAATTGACTAAACTCACAATTAGTTCCTCAAACTATTTGGAACTAATTTAATTGGAGTTAACTCAGTTAACTGAGATAACTAATTACATCTCAAATACAACTCATCCTTATCTCCTTAATTAAGGGATAACTTCCTCAATCAAAGGGATAACTGTTGCATGTTTTCACAAAGACTTCATGTTTGAATTGCTCAAACTAATTAACTCAATATGAATTAATTAATTATTTTTCAAACAGTTGGTGAGACTAAATTTGAATTTTTATTCTCAATTTTTATTCAAGGACAAATTAAAATTGGAATATATCCTGAAATGCTATCTATAGAAATGCCATTTTTAGCATTTCTTTTTGCTATTTTCAATAGTCCCTCTCAACAAGAAAGGCATTCAACTCGAACCCAATCCTGAACCTTTGGAATGTTTTGCATGCAACACTTATCTCAAGTTTTGTTGCTCCAGTAACTTCAGAAACAAAAAAATATCCAACTTGAATCAGAATGATTCCTCTGTCATCAAAGTCTCTAACTGTTATTGCCTCTGTCGACTGAAAACTCTGCACCTATGTGCTCTTTAGTATCTGACTGCTCTAGCCTCTGTCACTTTGATCTCTGACTGCATCGATCACACTGATTCCTCCTACTGCATCCATGCTGTTGCTGGTCCTATATCCCATAAATTCATCCGCACTGCACCTCCTCTCATAATGTTGCATCATGCTACCCACTGCTGCACTGCAACTCAGTTACTGAGAAGTAAGTAACTGATCTCCCAACTGACCTCTCTATTGGGCTAGAAACACCCTATGATGCTGAAGCTCCCTTTTCTGCTCCATCCGCATCTATCTCTACCCACTCAGCCAGTCTTGCTACGCTTTGTTGGGGATCCCATAGCAAGGTCTAATCAAGGAGGTTGGGTACCTCAAGGATCCTGCCCCTATTTTAGCCTTCTTGTGACTATCACTTCACATCGCCCCACCTCCCACCTAGAGGTATGGTTGCATGTGATCCCTCTACCCACTTGGCTCAAACGTTTCCCCTACTGGAGGTCTCTGCATCAATAGATGCCTCCACTCGGTCTCCTCTCAACATCTCCAACTTTGGCTCCTACACAATTGTCTGAGACTTCTTCTGGGGCTACATTTTGAGAGGTAATTTACTCTCTCTCTCAACCACCAAGTCTCCAACAATTTCCTTTCTCCTCAAGGCTTTGCATGCATCTTGAACCTCAAGAGCATACAAGTTCTTGACTCGTAAATCAATCTGCTTCACCTATCTCGTGGTGATGTGTCTAAAGAAAACCTTTCCCTTACTGAAGACAACATCGTAGCCTTTGTCCTCCAACATCATGATTGATACCAAGTTCTTCTTCAGTCTAGGCACATACTTCACATCTGTCAAGGTAATGAGAGCTCCATGCTCCCTCTGAAAAGAAACTGTGCCCACTCCTGAAACACTATACCTTTCATCATTACCCATCTCTATGCGCATTTAGAGGTCTTTCTCCTCCAAGGTACTGAAAAAACTCTTATTATAGGTCATGTGGAATGAGGCTCCACTGTCAAGAAACCAACCAAAACCCATCATTGATGAAACCATGCATACGATGAGGGTAAAATCAAATTCGAACTGGGATGCCAATGCCTCAGCTTTAGATCCTTCCAAGGATCCCTTCTTGGACTTCTTTAATGGACAATTAGTTGCATAATGGCCCACCTCATGACAATTAAAGCATCTCACTTTAGATTTGTCAAACTTCTTCCCTCCATGATAAGAACTCGATTTGGGATGAGAATTCTTCTCCTTCCCTTTCCTTGCCTTACTCGCTAAGGTGAGATTTTCTTCATCCTCCTTGGATGAAGAACCATTTCTAGTGATCCTCCTGATCTCCTCCTGCATCAAATCTGACCACAATTGTTCCCAATCTAGTAGTTTCTCTCTTCCGTTCACTGAGTCTTGGTAGCTATGCAGCTCTTAGGAAGATCGAGGAGAGAAAGACTCACCATATCATTATCGGTTGTCGTGATTCCTACACTTCCAAGCTCATCTCTGCAGGTGGTGAGCTTGTTCAGATATGTAGAGATCGTATCACCCTTTTCACACTTGGTTTTCTGAAGCTTGTCCTTGAGTGCCAGCTTCCTCTGGTCGTTGTTGTTCTGATATAGGTCCTTCAATGTCTTCCACATTGAAAATAGAGTCTCCTTCCCATGGAGACTCAAGACAATATGGTCTCGAACTCCCTCCAGAAGAATCCTCCTCACTCTCGCCACACATTTCTTCCATTCCGCCAATTCTTGGGCATTAGCTGCTACTGGCTTGGGGGCTTCTTGATCAATGAAGTCTTTCAAACCATTGTCCTCTAATACCGCTTCCATGCAATCCTTCCATGCTATGTAATTCGAGCTGCCATCCAAGGCATACTTGAGTCTCAAGCCATTGAATGCCATTGGTGAACTTTGAGATGTGATAAGAAATCGATTTTGTACCTACAATCAAGAAATTAAAACTTCAAACTTCTCCCTTCTTTGTACACTGTTCTTCACTTTGATCACCTTTGCTTTGATACCATGTAGAAATTCTCCCGTAGATTAAACTGATTATGCAATGTACTAAAGAAAAATACTTAATCTACTTCTACAATCAAACTTGCGGAAGCTTAATCGATTTTGAGCAACATCAAATAGAACACATATAATAGAGAAGAAGATTCAATCACACACGAAGCACAGAAGAATACTATGGGGAAAGCCTCAGCTAAAAACCCCGCTATCTGTATTATCAAACAAGTGGAAATATCTCAGTATTACACAAAGCTTTAGCTCTCAAGCTATCCAAATCTCAGTACAATCCCTCACTGTTGCTCATAGACATAATAGACAACACATTTGCCTTGTCCTTTGTCCTCTAAGCCTCCTATTTCCTTGCACAGTTTCTCCTAGGTTCTCCAGTTGTCACTTGTGTAATAATCACCTCACACACTGCTCTGACCTCTGTAGTAATTGCGCAATCCTCAAGGAATGAATTCCTTCTGCATGCAAGAGATATTCTCATGGGAATATTCTAGCAACTGATAGTACATTGTCCCTACCTTTAATCTCAACTAGGTATCTATTTGAACTAACATGCATGAGTTATTTATGAGAGATTATTCAGTTATCTGGAGAACACTAGTTTCATGCATGCATGCATTAACTGACTAAACTCACAATTAGTTCCTCAAACTATTTGGAACTAATTTAACTGGACTTAACTTAGTTAACTGAGCTAACTAATTACAACTCAAATACAACTCATCCTTATCTCCTTAATTAA
>APFE030797802.1:25262-55776 GCA_000404065.3 Pinus taeda | reverse complement strand
TAATTAACTCAAGATGAATTAATTAATTATTTTTCAAACAACTGGTGAGACTAAATTCGAATTTTAATTCTCAATTTTGATTCAAGGACAAATTAAAATTGGAATATATCTTGAAATTCTATCTATGACAATGCCATTTTTAGCATTTCTTGTTGCTATTTTCAACATATACTTTAGCAACTAAGTCTAATCTCATTCTTTCAAATGAGATAACAATCAAGACATTATTCGTCTCAGAACATACAATTGTTCAAAGAAAGTCAAGTCATTTTCAAAGATACATTCTGGAGTAAATATGTTCATCATTTTTGTTGGTTTCCTTCATTTTCATGAGGACATGCAAAGATCTTAATGTGGGGGAGATGCTGGGTCACTAATTTGTCATCATTTTCACTTGTCTTTGTCATTCATTAAGCCATTACTTCCAACCATCCATCGCACCATTTCACTCACTTGCCACCATTTTTACAGTAATTCTTCATTATGTGTTTTTGTATGTCTAAGTGCTTAATTAACACCGCTTTCCTTTATTTTTAGTAGATTAAGAAGAATTTTGCATGGTTTTAACTAATGACAGTTTAACAAGTTTAAGTTTCTTCAGTTTTGTCAATTTCCGTAGCTACCTCCATGGGTGAGGTAGTAGCACCCCTCTAGAAGTAGATATGGCACATGGAAATTGTTTCTAGAAGCTCCAATATGGATTTGTATTGGTAAAATTCCACCCAAATCGCACGTGTGGACCTCCAGCATCAAATCAAGGGAAAAGTGCAGCAGTTTTGACCAGTCAACTTCAAACGTGTTTTTTGAGCAAATGAAAGTGAATTTTGGAAAATGAAAACATGAATTTTGTTTAGCATGAGCCCAATTAGGTTCCATATGAACGTTTTTCTCATATTCATTAACATTTGAGAGATTTTCGAAGATCTTTGGAGCCTTATTTTGTAGATTACATGGATATACAGTTTTTCAAATTATCATTTAATGCACAGTCAACGAATAAGCCAGAACGAGTTGTTCTTTAGCAAATTTGTGGAAAGAAGATCATTATGAACATATTCGGGCTCATCTTTTATCCTAAAATCCTTCAAAACATATTTGATTTTATCTCATGGAAGAATTCATGCAATGAAATTCTGAATTTCTAGTTGCTTTAGAAATCTATAAAACCAATGTAATATATTTGATGAGGGGAAGAATATTGTTTGAAAAACTCAATTTTTGTTTCATTCATTTGTTGTGCATGGTATTGATGCATATTTAGTCTTGTAGAGGGGTTGTGTTATTGCCTACATCTCGCAAGAAGCCCCCCTCGAGTTGTAAGGTTTTCATTAACTGTAGATAGCATTTCAATTCCCTGTTTTGTTGTAGCATTTCATTAGTTTGTTTAAATGCTTAGTTTTGATTTTTGAATGAATTCTTAGGATTGTTTTATTAAGATTTCTTAATCATTTTGTTGTAGAGTGAAGTGAAATCGATATAGATTTGTGGTATAGTTGTGTGAGTAGGATTTTAATTTAGAGTTAATATATTTTTTTTTAGTAATTTAAATTTAGTTTCTTTCAACAAGAGTGAAGCAAGTGTGATTTTCTTTTGAACAAGAGTGATATTTATTTTGAGCAAGTGTGATAATTTTATGGTGATTTTAGTTTGAAACTAATTCTTTTAAGCAAGTGTGATCATTTTGAATTTTAGAATAACATATTTATTTTCATATTTAACATGTGCATCCCGACATATCAATTTAATTTAGAAATTGTTTGAATAATAAGAACTTCTAGCACATACAGTGCACATACACTTCATCCTTAGTTGACAATTTATGTAAGTAACTTGAGATCAATTAAATTACCAAACATGAACCTAAGAACATTCTCTTTCATCCAATCAAGTTTACCCTAATATTGGTCACCTTTTGCAAATCATGTTCAGGGTTTCTACGGTTGGTTAATTATATCAGTTCCCTCTACTTCAACCTCTCTCTATCGTTATTTTCAGAATAAAATTATAAATAGATGTTATTTTAATTTCAATTTCAGATTTATTAATAATAGGTTTCCCACCAACATTCTTTCTACTTTGATTAAACAATCTGTTCTCTAATTTATTATTCTTATAATAAAATAAATTTATGCGACTTCTACCGGATGTAACATAAATTTATAATCTTTTTATTATAATAATATAGAGTTTCATTTTTACAATAAAATAAGATAAATGGATGGTATTTCTGCTTTAGTTAATTAAAATATCCCTTTCATTTCATTTCACTACTATGGTTGAAATGGAGAATCAGTGGCCTACTTGAGAGCAACGTAAGCGAAGCCAACGCGGAGAGCCGGGCAATGAGTGAGAATGAATAAATGATGCATTTTCGGTGCTTTCGCTTTTTTGGTTTTGTGGGCATCCCACCAAACAGTAGTGTCCGGAACATCAATTCGATGGGATGACTGCAGATGTTCCTTTCTTGCCGTTGGCATCATTAAGTGATAGAGCGACCAAATCCAAAGCACAGCCCAACAGAGTGTCGGCTAAGAAAATTATATCCGTTTAAAGATTACTTTTGGCTATGGTTATAATTAACAAAGATTATATGACTATTTATATGGGTTACTTATGCGATGATAATAAAATTGAAAAACTTAAAAATTAAAAAATCAATTTATACGGTGTAACAACGAGTATAATAATGTGTTGTATTGCAACCATATATTCGGTTATAATAAACCTTAATTTTCTTTTAAGTGATTATTAAAATTAATGAAATAAAATATTAGAAGTGGAATTAATAAATTCGCATAGCTAGCATTTCTTGCTATTTAATTTAATAAAATATTTTAATGTCATGATGTGTTGTATGTACTCTGAAAAATAATAAAATTGTAAAATGAGTTATATGAATATTTGTTCAACATTTTTTGTATTAATTTTTTTAATATAATTAAACATTTTTTTGATAGATAAAAGTTAGTTATATATATAATTGACATTGAAGAGAATGATAACAAGTTAATAATTATTTATTTAATATTGAATGATGACAATCTTTTTATATAATGCTTATATTATAGTACACATGTCATGTCATTAAAGTATAGATTGATATAATGAGAGTTGTACAAATTGTACACATGTTATTTTTACATTTTTTTTTTCCAAATTTATATTTTTTAAATTAATTTTTTGTAAATTAAAAAATAAAACCCATAAAAATTGTGTCTTCAATATTTTACACCAATGAGAATTTTTTTTTGAATTTAATTACAAACCATTTGTATTTATGGTACATAGTAATTAATATATAATGCTATTTTTCAAATTATTGTGCATAGTAATTAGTGATTTAGTACATAGTAATTAATAATAGAGTACACAAAAGTCAATTCTTGCCATCATTACACAATAAGAGGGGAGACATTTCAACCAATCATATTTTAGATAAATAGAAATAAATTTTATTTAAAAATAATAAATTTAATTTCATAATGTTAAACTTTGAATAGATTTTAAATTTTTTTAGTTAAAAAAAAACTAATAGCAAGTCAATGAAAAATTGAATACGTTATAACCTAAGTGGTAGGTATAATAAGTTAGTATAGGGTTCCGTGGAGTTGGGAATATTTTAAAATAAGAAATGAACTCTAAGAATTGTCATACTAAGGTGTGTGTGAGGGGAAGTCAAATGAACAAGAAAAAATAACAAATGAGGGTGGTGAGTAAAAGAGAGGGAACCTACGATGTCAAAATGGAGATTTATTTTGAACAAGATGGACCAAAGAAAGAAAGAAGGAAAGAAAGAAATATTTTAATATCCACGAGGCTAAAGATAGTTTGTAGGACAGATTGCTTTTTCATCTTGTTGATGTATTCGACCCTTTACTTGTGAAGCCTCATAATAAACACTCCCAGCTTCTCAAGAATAAGTGTGGGAATTGAATTTCAATTGAATGTAAAATCGACTGAAAATAAATGTGGGAATTGAATTTCAATTGAATCTAAAATCGACTCGGAAGTTAGTGAAAAATATTTCATATTCAAAAGGCCAAGAATAAGTTTGAGTGATTATTTACTCAAGCACTAGGAAAAGGAGTTTCGAGTAGTGTTAGGGACTACATATTTAGTGAAGGGCTTCCTTTTTAGGCTTAGTAGGCCTAGATTGGCCATAACTTGCTATGTTATTAGGCCCTCGCTCAGGGATAGCCAACTGCAAGTATCACTATAATGTATTTGTTTCTCCCTTCTTCAATTTCAAAGTAAGTTTAAAACAATTTAGATAAGTGTATCTATCTTGTTTGAATAAAATATCAACATGTACATGTCTATGGTTCAAGTTTTATTAATCAAATGATGAATGTGAATATAGTGATGAATTAATTATTCTGTAATGATGTTGTGTTATTGGTTGTAATATTCATACGAAGGGGCTTATAATGCATAATTAGTCATTTAACTAGTGTTCATGTGTTATTATATTAACTTGTGTTTACTTGCTATTATATCATGGTATGCCTCATCCTTTATCATAAAGACTCATGATAAAAAGATTAAAGGATCTCAATGAGTCTCATACTAGAATATTAATTCTATATTAGCCTAATGGAAATGAACTTTACAAGTAAATAAGGGTAGACTATTCAAGATGGCTAAGAAACTTGTTCGGAGTATATGGAATTCATTGTTAGGATTCTCTTTTATTCTTGAAAGGATGTTTGATTGGGATTAATGGAAGAATCTGAGAGACCTAAAGTAGACAAGATGACTCCTGAGTTTTAGAAGCCTTCTAGTGGTTAATACCCAGTTATTATCTTTCTCCTTTAGCCTCAGGATATACCTCAAAAGCATCATTGAGAGATTTCGAAATCTTGGGATGACACCTTTTTAATTTGGTAAATTTAGAAATTTTTGGGATTCGAGGTTGTTTCTTGAGCCATTGATCAAATGGTTTGATGGAGGCGATGACCGAGAACCTAAGTGTGAAGGAACTTAAGTCTAGCGATGTGTATCAAATTGTCGAGATCTCAGGGATCAAGCTTTGGGCTTATCCATTTTAAATCTTCTCTCAAACAACTGGAAATTACATAGCTAAATAAAACATCCGTTAAGGAGGTTATTTCTATGAGTCTACATCTCCATTGGGTCATACTGTTAGTGGAGGTATATAGTTATTCGAAAAGGCTAGGGGTCCAGTAACTTGGGAGCGAAATGATAACTCGCTAGGAAGTGAGGTTGTGAGGTATATTGATTCTAAGGTGTGTGAGGATTCCAAAAATTGGATATTGGGATATCAAGCCTCAAGTATCAAGTAGATCATCATCATTTTTCTCACATATTCCCTAATATGAATGATTCACAAATAGTTTGTCAACTAATGGGAAATCATCCACATCCTTTGTTGGATATCAACTCTTGGTTATTAAGTGGGTTCCCTCCCCCTCGATGCTCACCCCTACACTAACAAACTTTGAAATCCTAAGGAACCATTACCTAATTTCTATGAGATTGGATGTGAGAGATCATATATCAAGGGAGCAATATGAAGTTATTAGGCCTTTTTGAGCTTGATACTAGTCAAACATGGCACACACAAGTGACACTTGACATGGTGAGAAGATGTGGATCAAGGATTCCATGTGGTAGATGATGTGTCTTGATGATGTGGCATGAATAGGTTATGGATGATGTGGCATTTTGATGTAGTTTTGACATGACATACTAATGTGCCATCAATATGGCATGTTGATGTGGTGTCAATGTGGTTGGATGATGTGGTAGGAAGAGATGTGGAGTTCTTGATCCCAAATATCGGGATATTGGGTTATTAGGTGTCAACTATTACCAAAGTCTATATCATAAATATGGATGTATCTCCCAGGGGCCCAGGGAACTAGTAGACTAATGATAGTTGATGAAATAAATACGATATTTTAGTAGAAGACTCATTCTCAATCAGGAAAAGTTGTAATAAATAAGAGTTATTGCTAATTTTGACTTAGGGGGTTGATGGTTGATCTACCTGAGTGGGATAGGTTGGCCACATGGTCCACCAAGGTGGTGGCATGTGGTAGTATGGAGGTGATGAGGTGTCTTGGGAAAGAGATATTCAAGTAGGCATAACTTTGTGTCCAAAACTCAGAGTCGAGTAAAATATATATAATTGGAAAGATCTCAATGAGCAGAGAACAATTATGAAATAAGTTTTAAAGTGATTAAGGAAAGACGAAGTTTTGATAACCTAACATCGTTAAGGTAACCTAGGAGGTTGGATCTAAATACCGCACAAACTTAATTAGGGTTTAAAGGGTTGGGTGTGATACAAATGGTATAAAGGCCAAGGGTTTGACACTTGGACTTAATGGGGTTAGAAAGGAGGAAACTAGTGGGTCTGGTTGACATTAAAATTTGTTGTATTTGAAAAAAAGGGGATCTTTTTTAATTAAATTTTATTTGATTATCTAATCCACATCTAAGTGCGACGTGGAGCAAGAGAAAAACATCAATTTCATACCATCGTACATCAATGTTGATGTAACCAGGGTGACTAGATATGTGAAATTTTATAAATTTCTTAATCTAACAGGCATGTGTTGCTTCAACACATGATAAGAATGCCAACAATAAAAGAGAATCGGAATTGCTCAATAGGATGGTATAATCCCCCAAAGAATAAACATCACATAAGAAATGTGATGAATTTGAAAAAAAGGAGTAATGAGGAAACACCTCTAGATCTAGCAAAAAATAATGTGAAGTTTGAGGGAAGACAATGAAAGGATAATTTGGGAACATAAAAGAAAACCGGAAGTGCATGTTATGCTGCTACAAAGTTTGCCTAAAATATAAAAGAAATTATAGAAAGGATAAATTATTAGCAATGTAGAAATAAATCCCTATTAAAAATTACAACTCCTATTAGAGATTCAAAAGCATGTGTTAGATACTAGCAATGCAGGATGGGAGGGGAATTCTAAAAGAAGGCATTGAAACAAAACATTAGGCACATGTAGTTATAGATCATCCATAGATTCCTCAAATGAATATATAGCTAGCTCAGATGAACTATCGAGTACAAATCATAATTCAACCCCCCATAAGAACTAAAATATAAAGTACTCAAAGGATATCCTACATGAAGTGTTGAACAAGGTAAGGCCACCTAGTTATGATGGTGAAATCAAGAAAGGTAAAAATGCAGATGCATGGCTATTGTGATTGAAGTATTTTGATATACACGACTACTCAAAGAACATGAATTTCTAAGTTACTATATTCAACATGAGTGGAAAGGCTTCCATATGGTGGGAAGAATTCAAGAGTGTAAAGGAAGTGGTGGAAGGAATATCAGTTGGAAAGAATTTGATGATGATCCAGATTTATGCAGGAATGAAATGAAATACAAATTTTAAAAGAAACACAGAGATATAGTGAAAATTGAACTTCAATTAATTAATAACAAATATTGAAAAGTGTTTACATGTCGAAAGGAAATAAACTAGCTTAGGTGATGGTAGCTTATCTATAAGAAGAGATGTGAAAACTACATGCCTTTTGAACTGTGTTATAATAATGTTGTGTTTAAAAAAAAAAACTTTGTTTAGGGCCTCAAAACAACTCTGGAAGTTTAGGACCTGAAAAAATGCAAAAAATAGAAAGTTGTGCTAGAATTGAGGAAACTGAAAAGAAACAATATTGGGAGTCCAAGTGGAATAGGGGGGTTCACCAATATCCACCTCGATAAGTCCTCCCCCCTTAGGAAGCAATGGGCCCCATTGCATTGAGTGCCTCCATGAGATGGGGAAACTTTTGCTAAACTTGGTCCCTAGTAAGTCACTTGTCTTGGTGCAGGATGTGGTCAACTTTGACAATTTGATACATTGGGATCCTTTGTTAGTGATTTTTCTTAATATGCGTGTCCATGATCTGATCAGTTGTGGCCTATTCAATGTAGTTTGGGTTGAGCTCGGTTGGTATCATCTACTCCACCATGCCTAATGTGTCCAACAATGGTGGAAAGTATCATCGAAGGTAGTCCACATTGAATACAAGGTACAAGCCAAGGAATGGAGATGTTGAGCTTGAAATAATTGTCACCGATAACCTTGGTGATGGTGTAAGACCCATATTAGAATGATCAAAGCTTCTGATGTTCTCTGAAAAGACATTCCTTCTGTAGATGTAATCACACCTTATTTCCCACTTGAAACTTATGTGGCCTGTAATGTTGATCATGATGTTGTTTATACTTGACATTGGCCTTATCCAAGATATCATGAAGCTGCTATCACATGTGTTATATACATTAAATAAACCTAGTCACTTTATCAAACTCAAACTATAAAAGTACAAATTCTGCATGTGTAGTCGCAAGAGACATGACAACACCAATCGGGCACAATGGTTCGAATCCCAGGCCCACTTGAAAGGGGCTATTTCCAGTCAAGCTATGGAGAGCACTATTATACTTGTGTTGCACATTGGGGAGACTCTCACCCCATGTTTGTGGATGCTTGGAATTATACATGAAGAGCATGTGCACTATCATCTTGTTGACGAACTTTGTATAGCCATTAGTTTGGGGATGGAACATAGTTGACTTTGTGAGCTTGGTGTTTGATAATGGCCAGAGGCTCAACTAGAATTCATGTAGGAACCTTCTCTCTCAATATGATATAATGGTTTGCAAGATCCCAAAATATACCCACGCTCATTCAAAGAAGAGTTTGGCAGTGGATTTTGTTGTGATACTCTTCTTGCAGGAAGTCAATATGGCCATCTTACAAAATCTGTCAACGAAAAAAAAAACACAGTCATTTCCATGCTTGGTAAAAGGAAGGCTAGACATATAGTCCTTGGAGATGGATTACCAGGGTTGACTAGGAGTAGGTAGAGGAGTATATAGGCCTTGCTTCTTAATGGTTGGCTTGGAAATGGCACAAACAATGCAGGTTATGATACATTTTCCAACATCATGTCCGAGATTTTAGGCAATAAGAATACATTTGTTGTATTGGCATTGTCTTCTCTACACCAAAGTGCCTTGCAATCTCATTGCAGTGTGTGTCCCAAATCATCTTGGTATGCTCACTTGAAGGAATATAAAGGTGTCCCAGGTCGCATAATAGAGCATATTGTAGGTAGAAGTATGGAACCTGCTTGCCATCCTGTTGAATACTCAAAAATCTCTGCCTACAACACTATAAGGGAGACCACCCAGTCCGGACCTTAAAGAAATTCCATTTCCATTAAGGTGATGGTTCCATATGGTTTAACTAAGTCTAGTTACCTTTTGTCTATCTCTAATGGCTTAAAATTTGACTTTCATCTACCAATAGAGAAGAGACATGAGATCATCCTTTTTGTTGATTAGGCAAGAAAGTGATCCTTACGCTGATCTAGGGCTCAACCAAGCCACAACTAAATTTTTCCTCTTTGGGAAGAGGACTTCTAAGAATGTAGAATTAAATCTAAATGCAAAATCCTAAAATAAAAGCAAAAGGGAATAAATCCTAAGCTTATCTCGATTAGGAAGATGTATATCTAGCTCAACTGAGAGCAAGATATTTAAATTGTTGAGATTTAAATACGTCTGACTTATAATGAATATCAAGCTAACGAGGTAGTTCAATTAACTGACATTATGAATATCAAAACACATTTTGTTCAGAGACCTCTTAACTGAGATAATCAATCAACAACATTTAGGAAGTAGTTCACAAAATGATATTGATTGTTAAATCTGTAATTTAAATAGTTAAACAATAATATAAGGAAATAGTTCACATAATATTATTGTTTTTTAACACAGAATTAAAAGGAAGATTTGCGAGTAAATAGTTACTCATAAATCAAAATGCAAACCCACAAGAACATAGATAAATAATAACATATAATTGAGACAAAATACTCATACTAACAATAGTGCACACATATGAATAAAATGACACATTTCTGCCAACATAAAATGAAACCAGTATTTAAAACAATGGTATTATAAATACCAATTTATTGAATCTGTTTCTCTAGCTTTGGTCTCCAACAATCCTTTACAATGCTTTGAACTTCTGTTTTTAAAAGAAGGGTTGCAGTAGTGCAAGCTCTATTTTCCATACATAATTCAGACTGTAAAAAGAAAAATCCTCAATAATCCTCAGATCTTAGATTTTCTCTCCTCTCATCTACAAATCTATATTTTCATTACAATAGTGCTTTAAGAATTCTAGAATTGTAGAGAAGAGAAACTCCTAATACATTCTACAATATATTATTTACAATAGTTACAAAATGAATTCTCAATAAGAAAGTTTGTTGAAGAATAAATATGTTCAATCAATTTTTATTGGCCCAAAAGCTTATTCTTCTATTGTTGGAGCATTCTCATTGATTGATATTTTCTTCTTCTCATCTCTTCAATTGTTTTCATTCAAAAAGAAATCAAAACTAAATTAAAATGCAAAAATAAAATCAAAATACTAAATCTGGAATTAAAACATATCTAATCAAAAATTAATTAAATAATTAAATGAAAAAGGAAATATGAGTTTTCCATTGATGCCTATGAGGATTTAATTGCTCAAGGAAAACATAGATAAATGGATCTACACCCAGAAGAAGTTGTGAGCAAATCAAAATGCAAAAAAGTAAAAATTAAAAAATTGATTTTGTTTAAACATTTAGAGCTTGATATTCTGTTGAATTTTAGACTCATTAAATGATCAAATCTGAAAATAGAATTACTTCATAAATGCTCTCCATGATATTATCTATCTAACGAGCCATCTTGGACCTCATTTGGCCAAGTAAAACTCAATTTATGAGCCTCCAAAGTTGATGAGTCAAAACAACCAGAATTTTAGAAACTCTGTTGCATGGGCTTAAAATGGATTTTTAAAATTAAATTCTAATCCTAAATTAGATTGCAATATTTAATTAATTAATACTAATTAATTGCAATTACAAATTAATTATTAACATAATTAAATTAATTAAAAACAAAATTTAATTATTAATTAAATATTATTTATTTATATTAAAATTAAAATTCAATATTATAATTATAGTATAAATAGTTATATAATAAAAATATAATACAATTATATTAAAACAAAAATGATGATACAACTCACCTCATATATAATGTAATAGCCCTTAAATAAACAATATGTAATTAATTAGATTAATCAAGTATTTATAATCAACATGCAATTATCAAGTGAAATCACAGGCAAGTGTCTCTATGTAACAGCCCCGAAATAAACAATACGTAATTAGTTAGATTAATCAAGTAATTTATAATCAACATGCAATTTATCAACTAATTAGCATCAAAGTTCAAAACTATGAGTAGATACACTTTTGATTTTAGTTGAATTCTGCTAACTGCAACAACGTTTTGGGGACAACTCTTCACCCAACCGTAGGCTCAATTGTGCAATAGCTTGCTACAATTGGCCACCCCCGAGCCCTCAATCAACGTACTACTGCCATGGAATCCTTTGTCTTAGAACACTATTCTCCCAAGAGAATGAATGATAAAATCTTGGAATGATGGAATGCTTCCCATCTTCCTCACCATCTAATAAATAGAGCAAACATTGGAAGGGGAACCACATGCACACACTCCATGTGTCTACATGTAACTTTATTTCTTTTCTTGTTTTATTTTTTTTACAGCTTTACCAATTTTTTTTTACATTTTTTTTGTTTTATTTCTATTTATATTTATCTAGAGCTTTAGTATAGTTATTTATTATTTATTACTATTTTTATTTTTATTATTTTTTTATTCATTGTTTATTATTTATTTTCTTGTATTATTATTATTATTATTATTATTAAGGGATTTATTATTATTATTATTATTAAGGGACATTACATACTCTCTATCACTTTAAGGAACTTCGTCTCGAAGTTAAGTTGAATTATTTAACATTTTATTTTGTTATTTATTACTTTGTGTTGTCGACACCCTCTGTTGAACTGGTATAACCAGCAGGTATCGAAAGTTTCACAACACCGGGGAAATGCCAAGGAATCTCTATCTTTTTTCCCACTTTCGGCACCAGGCAATAAGCCTGACCCAGTCTGTATCCTAGTCCAAGGATGGCCCCACAGCTCGCGCCTGACTCAGACCTCATCTGCCCCAAGGCAGGCATCTGGTACGGTACTCAATGACTCCAGGCATCTCGCAAGGCTGGCCCACTCCCTCCACAACTACTAAGGTGCACATCCCCAGGCATCAAAGTCCTTACACCCCCACCAGACTTCAACATTCCAATCCAATAACAGGCAGCTAGCCTAGAACATCACTTGACCTCCTCAAGATGGTCCCATAGCCCTTCAAGAGTTATCCATGAAGAGCTACACAAGACAAAGGAACCACTAACTTATGTAGTGTTGATTGAGTTTGTCCCTAACCCATATGGTGTTACTTATTCTCCCTCGTGCGTATGGGCTCACACGAGATCATCAAATAAACTGGCCCTCTCAGCCCATTTGTGGAGTCTTGTGAATCATCACACCTCAACATGCAACCAATGCATTAGCTATACCATCATAGTATCATAGAAAATAATCCACATGCCAAGACTTGCATGTCATTATGAGAACATTCATCATTGTTAATTGCAACATTATGAATAATAACAAACTTCAAGCTCATCCATGTCAAAAATTTGTATGCAACTATCACATGCTTCACCATCATAAGTTATAACATCAACATATTTACATCAAAGATATATCACGACTTCCCATAATAAATGAACCACATGTCAATAAACCTCATATTATAGCATCATAATTCCTATGCCACATTATGCATATCATATCCATCATGAGTATTCAACATTAATTACCTATCATCACGTAGTAAATGAATATTTCAATATACCTTGACGTAACATCATAATACCTATGCATATCATCATCATCATAAGGATACATCATCACTATTGTAACAACTATATAAATATGAACCACATGTGCACGATCACCCTTATACCATCATATCATGAATCATCATCAATATGAGAAACATCTCAATACTCATCAAACATAGAATAATACTCTATTAGCATTCTTATCATGATTCATCAGAAAAATCAATTTCATTTACTTTACAAACATTCAACTATGAACTAAGATTATTCAACATCCATCTAGGATCTATGTTATCTCATTAGTGTTATTAGTATTATGTTTTCATCAAGATACCAATTACTTTTTCAATAATCATTTCCACTTCTTTCAATTAGGAAGTTGACCATTTACGCCATAGGTATAATCATCTAAGTACATCGTTAAATTTCACATGAGCCTCATCATCTTGAGTCTTAATCTCTCATCATATATTCTTCCTTCCCCAAGGAAATTCTGGTGAAATTCATTGTTAAGATATTACTAGTCATATAATCATTATTTAAATCATCTATCTCAAAATTAAAATCCCCCTTGGTTTTACATCCATTTACCCTTTGGCTTACCGATTCCAATACTGCTATATGCAATCACATTTAAACACTAGGTCATTATGATTTAATTTTATATCATGCTTAATTTACTTGCATGAAGGTGTGTTGATCCATGTTGACTTATACATAAATCACTTAACAATTATCATTTTCATCTATAAAAATATTTTCTTATCTCGTCAAGTTCCTATCTCAATACCACTTGATTGCTTTATTGTAAATTCACCCTTCTTCAAGTTGGACAAGAGATTCTTGTTCATTAAATAGTATCTTTATTTTAGATTTTGAAACAGTTGGAACCACTACTACCATCATTGTCCATGAAAAAATTTAAATGTATGGTGTTCTGTGGAAACAACCTCTTTTAACGCTATGAGACAAAAATTGATAAGTTTCTCTATGTGAAGTCCCACTCATGAAATAATGAGTGCAAATCAGTCAAGTACAACCTATATTAATTGACTCTCACTTCTTTTGTCAATATGTACACAATCCCTTTCACGGTATCCTTATAAAATTTCTAGCAACATTCCTTCTATACTTCAACTATTAAACTATGTAGATCATCACTATGACCATTACCAATCATGTTTCTCGGTCCACTCATCAATACCCTTAAAAGAACTTTCTTCTTGATAGAACATCCCTTCATTTCCTCCTACCCGATATTCATAGATATATTTTTATTTTTCTCCTAGTCTTAAGTTCCTAATATTCCATGTCTAATAGTTTCAAAAATGGAAATTTCTTCACTTCATTCTATTTTATTAAATTGAATTTAATTTCTCACCTTTAGTCATTGTGGTTTCTTTTCCTTCTCTCTTAGAAGCATAACATTGATACACTTTTGAAATGTTGTTACTATTCCCCAACTTGGGTAATACCCTATAAATAATTTCATTAAGATGGCTACCAAGTGTAATCCGCTTATCATTTCCTGTTTTAAGACATCAACATAATAAAATTGCCTGATCATACATCTTGTTATCCATAATTCATGCATATAGTTAGTCACCTATGGAAAAATTTACAATGTGGCTCTCCCGTTAGAGGAAAAACTATTATAGATGTTGTCATGCACACAACTTATCTGATCCAAGTTGGCCATAATCACATGAGCTATCATTAATTAACATCATTAGAAAATTTTCAAGTTTCTCCTTTCCATTTCTCCTTAAACAACTTTATCCAATATATGCAATTAACCTTGAATCACGAAACCTCATGTAACATTATACTCAACATCATAACAATTAATTAAATTAAACTGAAACCATAATGTACGGTATCATAAAGTTTAAACAATAAAACATGATTTAGATGCTCCATAAAAGTATCCGTCTTAGATAATTTAAGCACTCCTAATTACTTCACCACACATTTTAATCTAGTTGAATTTTAGATTACTTCCAATGCTATACTTACTCATGTGCCAAAAGCTAAAATAAATCTAAAATGTTCCGTGATTTTAGAATATGCAATTAGTTACAACAACATATTCAAGTTCATTAGTACATGTCTACTACCATAATTTCATTATCACCTTTATGAAAATCATCACGCTATAGGGGGCATATAAAAGGATGCCATTTTTTTTGTTTCTTCTTATTTTGTTTTGTTTTGGAGATATCATTATATCCCTATATTTTACAATAGGTGTGCACTTCAACCAATTATCCTATTCAGGAATTACATAAAATATCATACTACCCAATTAGTATATATTAAACTATATTACGTAAACCTTCACCTTTATATATTTATATCTTTCATAAATCATATATGTCAAAATATCCTTTATCACAACCAAATATTTTAAAATCATATATAATATTAATATATATATTCATCATAAGTTTCATTATCTTAAATTATATGACAAAATTTCAATATACATTATTCTATTATTACAAATATTTTCCAGTTATATCATAAATTAACTCACTTAAATTTTAAACACATATTAAATATATCAACATATTTTTTTGATAAATTTAAAATAACAATTAATAGTATCTACATACATACTATGCAATTATATATTATGTAATATATAAAATTGAAAATCATATTAATTTCCACAACTATTATACAAACTTCACAATCAATCAATTTATTATATAATCTCCAATAAATACAATAAAATTTTACTTCTTAAAAACCTACTCCATTCACACAAAATGTAATTTATCTCTAACTGCTACTCAATTCTAATTAATGCAATGCTATTTTAATTAAATTACATGTGGTGAATTTGAATTATTGTATCTTATGTGGCAAGTTTATTGTTTTGATCAATAGTTTACATGTGACGAGTTTCAAATATCAAATATCATTGACAGTCGAACCCGAATTAATTGCTCCCAAAAAACTTAGACAAGTTGAAGTTGGGATTTTCTAAGTAAAGTTGCATTGACAATCAAAACCATATTAATTGTTGCCAAAAACTAGATAAGTTAAATTTGGGATTATTAAAGGAAAGTTGCTGTGACAGTGGAACCCGAATTAATTGTTGCCAATTTAATGTTGGAGAAAGCGCTGAAAAAAAATAAAAAAAAAAAAATAAATAAACTATTTCAACAATACTGATTAACCACACTTTTTCGATCGTACTTGGAGGGTTTTTCATCAGTGTGGTTTCATCTCAATTTATTTTTTCATCTGTTATTATGGAGATGGATCGCTTTAATAAACAAAAAGCAAGGAGCACCTATATTGTTTCACTCCTCGATGGCTTGGCCCTCAGCGCTTGGGACTTGGTCGTTGACTTGGATTTGTGACTTGTGGTTGAATGAATAATGTGTTGCATTGGATGATAGCTCGGGGCCTAGTTTGAATACTTGGAGATTGGTTCTTGGGGCCCTAAATTTGCCTATAAAAGCCCAATTTTTAATATGTAATGCTACCATGGACTTTAGCTAAATGATGAAATGGTGTGGAATAGGGAAACGTGCATCAAATTGGAGGTCGAAAGACAGAATAAACCAAATGCCAAGTTTAGAGGAGATGTATAACGATGGTTGATGCATCAACTGAAGACATTACTAAAACCGTACACTGAATAGAATTGAATTGAAGCATGAAGAAAATTACACGATAACAGAGATGTGGAGCGTCAGAAGGAATTGCTCTTAGAATTTCTTAACCGAATATAAAATAGTTGATGGACAATGTATCTCATAATATTAACTAATCTAAATCTCCTGAAAGCGTCCAAATAATTTGGCATCAAATTATCAGACCAATATCGCGAGTTTGGAGAATTATTAATAAGAGAAAACAGGTCGTTGCAATTTTTTTTAAACAAGTATTGAGAGAACTGTTTCAGAGTCTTTTGGCTATTTAAAAAATGCAAATTCATGAGGGATTCTATAAAAAAATTGTCAGAATCCAGTAAAGAAAAGTCTGAATTCTTTGAATAGAAGTATACTAACTGTGCAAAGTCATCGAAATCCAAGACCATTGAAAATATACCATTAAATACTTAAATCCAATTTGTGTTGAATAAAAAAAAATTATAATAAAGAACATAAAGCCCTCACTAGAACAGTGTAGAAAAAAATTAGAAGAAACGAGAATCTCTATGTTACTTTGGGTTAATGTCACGTTTTAGTACCAACACTATCCATCCACCCATCAATACAATTATAAAAATTACTTTTTACACCAACCAGAAAATACAGTAGTGCTGATACAAATAAAATCTAAGTTCAGAGAATGAGGAAACACTCGGTTTCTTAATGAACACGTGACTGGTGTCCTTACAGTTTTCTTCATTGTCATTCTAAAAGAGAAATAATCAATTTTTTTTTTTTTTTAACCTTAAAATGCCCATAGGCCCTGAGGGTTTGAGCCTTTAGTATTTGATTGCAAAATGGGAGAATTTTAGAGAAGAAAAAAAAAAAAAAAAAGAGTTATAATTTCGTAATCTTTGAGAAATAAATGGTTGACATGCCTGTGACCCTCAAAAAAATTTAGAAATTGATCTATTCAAGCCATAAATAATCGAGAGTTCTGGTAATGTTGGTGGATTGTTGCAGATATTAGGTCTGGCTTTGCCCAGAGCTGTTGTGGAGTTTCATCTCTTCTTATGTCTCTCACGCGACGAAATTTGGACCGAGCATGACACGGCTTAGGTGAGAGCACTTTACATCATATAAAAAGTATAGAAGGGGGCTAAAAATAGAGAAATAGGGAAGTAGACTGGGCGAAAACAATAATCAAAGCATTGATTTTTATTTTAAATATAGAGAAAATTCAAGGCGAATGTATTATAATAGTTCAAATTAGAGGCAGCAAGTATGGCCAACTTAAATAATGAAAAAAATTATTGTAGCTTCCAACATAATATTCCAATTTATCCATGAGTATCGTGCCCAGTTGATTTTTTTCTTAAAGAAATCGATAATAAGCTTGGCTAATTTGAGCGTAGTGCTTGAATTTATCGTCGAATAGGTTTCTCTTCGTTAATTTACATAATCCATCCGCAGAAATTGAGGCTTCTTTGGCTATGAGGGAGACAAAAAGATTCGGTGCATTAAACAACAACTAAAGCTGATAGGTCACTGTACACTTCTGAGGGGGCTATTGAAGGTAGTTCCCATCGAGCTGAAGGCTGGGATTCTTCATAACCTATTTCAGCATAAGTCAGAAGATATCTTCACAGTCTACATTATGCAAATTGTACAGGTAATGTATCCAGTACTGTGATTTTGGCAAACCAGCGACAGGTACCTGAAGATCTTTTCTTCTAACGCCAAAGAAAAAGCTAAAACGTTTTTGCTAAGAGAAAGGCATGCAAATTAGAAAGCGATAGCGTAACAAGATACTACTTGTTTGACAAGGGAGGTTATTGCAGCTATGGCGAGTGGTGAAGGTAACATATGGGGGCTAGATCAGACACTGGATGAGAATATTGATGTCGAAATATCATTTGACTTCTAAAGTCTGTGCATTTCATTTGTTATAAAATGATCAAATCTACATAATATGATGGATGTCACAAACCCCAATATCAAGGAGCCGACATTTATGAGTTCATAAATAACCAAAAGAATGGTACTCATATAAAAAAAATGACGATCTTTTATGATGAATATGTTCAAAAGAAGCATACAGAGAAAAATGTGAAACTACTCGTAGAGTTAAATTACTGAAAACTTACTACTTTTCAAATCATTCAAACAGAAAATCATAAAGTCTTGCTTATTAAGGAAGTCATTTTTACCTTTGTCCTCGTACCAGTCATTGGCCGAATCGAAATCAGTGATAAACTGGCATGGCAAGATGGCAGAGGATTATCTGAGAATAATATAGCAAGAGTGAAATTTTTAAACCCTGAAACTGTTATATAAAGTAAAGAGGTAAAAATCTGTTCCTTCTACTGTAACGTTCTTAGAAACCAGTTCACGGCCACATGAAAATGACCTGCAATATCACTTATTTGCCTTAACAGTGAAATGTCATGTAATTTAAATACCCCCAAAATATTAATGAGAAAAAAATTCTTTACAGTGATTTTATAAAAATTAAAATGATAACCTTCCTCCCAAAGGAAATTGATTTTCCTAAAAAAAAAAAAAAAGACTCAAAGCAATTGAGGTCAAAGCTCAACGATGAAAATTACGGACTAGGTAAAGTGAATAACAGCCTCACAAATTAAATTATAGATTCCAATGCTCTGAATAATTTATTTCTCAAAATCGACTTCAAATATTGTAGAGATTTTCGCTCAGAAATGTTGACGGCTTCCCAAAAGAAATCAATAAAACATTTAGATCGAATTTTTCTATATTAAATGTCTATAGGCCCGAAGAGTTGAACCTAGCTCCGATACCATATGTAACAGCCCCGAAATAAAAAATACGTAATTAATTAGATTAATCAAGTAATTTATAATTAACATGCAATTATTAACTAATTAACATCAAAGTTCAAAACTATGAGTAGAGACACTTACCTGTGATTTCAGTTGAATTCTGCTAACTGCAACAAGGTTTTGGGGACGACTCTCCATTCAACCGTAGGCTCAATTGCGCAATATCTTGCTACAACTGGCCACCCCTGAGCCCTCAATCAACGCACTACTGCCAAGGAATTCTTTGTCTTAGAACACTATTTTCCCAAGAAAATGAATGACAGAATCTTAGAATGATGGAATGCCTCCCATCTTTCTCACCATCTAATAAATAGAGCAAACATTGGAAGGGGAACCACATGCACACACTCCATGTATCTACATGCAACTTTATTGCTTTTCTTGTTTTATTTATTTTTGATAGCTTTACTGATTTTTTTTACTTTTTTCTTGTTTTATTTCTATTTATATTTATTTAGAGCTTTAGTATGGTTATTTATTATTTATTACTATTATTATTATTATTATTTTTATTCATTGTTTAATATTTATTTCTTGTATTTTTTTAATATTATTATTTATTATTTATTATTATTAATTATTTAATTATTAAGGGACATTACATATAAGTTACCTTATAAAAGTCAATCCATATACATGTACGTATGGGATGAGGGAGTTAGTGAGTTGGAGGGATAAGGAGGGTGAATGGAGGGTGGAGTGAGGTGAGCATGAGATAAGCGAAGGCTGAAGCGAGAGTCATAAGGAGGTTAATCCAGAAATTTTATATTAAAACTAAAAGTCCCATCGCATAATTTCGAAATCACAAATCGTGAATTGTTAAATGAATGCACAATTAAACTTGTGATATGCGATATGTGATATATTGCATCACATTTTTTTGATTGGATTTTTAATTTCGGGATTTTGGAAGGGAGGATTTGATGAGAAGTGGGGCCCACATGGAATTAAAGATTGTACAAATTGAACTATAGCCACTTTGTAATTTTGAGATTCCAAGCTTGGCAATTTATTTTAAAATAATAAATTGGAGTAAATCACTGAGATCCCATAACACATTTTTCAACTGTCGTGTATTTTAGCTAGGTCATTTTGTAAGATCGTTAGTGAAAAATGAAAAAAATAGTAAAAATTAACTGAGTTAATATTTACAATGAATAACTATTGAACTTATTAGTTACACAAATTGAAATATTATACATTTTCTACATATTTTTAGTCCAGGCGACAAAATGATGAAAACTTCGAAGGAGTACCGTTTACAAACCAGTTAACCAAATGAGGTGAAACAAGTATCAAAGGAAAGATAGTGAAAACTCGAATTCAATGAAACAATCAAAATATAAATTCGACGAAAATAAAAAGGGAATTTTGTTTAGATAATTAACCTAAAAATAAAATAAAAAGGTTTTGCCAAAAAATAACGGAAAGGGTCTCCATTATTTGAAATAAATAAGTTGAAAATGGGGGGTGTTGGATTTTCCCTACAACAATGGGGACACACTACGAAGAACCAATTATCTCTGGTTAAAGATAATGAACTTTAATTTACCCAAAGGTTAAAAATAATGGAAATCACGAAATCGTCTAACAGTAAAATATTTCCATAGGTCCCACATAAATAGATTAAGTAATATGAGTTTGTAAAGATAAGTACTCAAAGAAGATTCGAGTAAAAGTTATGAATCCAAATTTGGGAAAATTTGCTTTAAAACTACCTCATATAAGAAATAGAAGAAGGTACATATAGGAGTTTTTGATAAAGCATATATTCATTTATGATTGTTCTCTGACATCGCTTCGCTGCCAGCGAGCTTGAACAATACCCTGACAAAGTTGTTTATATACCATACAAGCCTAGTTTCGCTGGTAGCGAGCGTCCATAGCCCTGATGAGTTTACATGTATTTCCCATGTTTCCTGTTTTGATCACTCTTTTGATAAACAAATTCGCAAGATTTTTGTTTATGATGTATTTGAGTAAAAGAGGTGGGATGGTAATAGAGATTTATGTTTAATGGACATAATACTTTCATAATGTTGACTCCAAATTCTTTCCCTACAATTATCAATCAAAGGCTTTTATGTGGAGGGGGGGATTCATTGTATTAAACTCGAATCAATTCTTTCCTTGAAAACGTAAAATCAATCACTTAGAAAAAATGTGTGTTCCTCCATGAAAAAGATTTAAAACAAAGGGCCTTATGGTTCCATAAGGATATGCCTTTAATGATAAATGAAATTCAAGAAGATAGATAGAGTCAAAAGATTTTCCCATGTACACCAACCATTGTTAGGTGAGAAAAAGGATCTTTCACATAAATCGTGGCATAGTCGCCAAAATCAAAACAAAAATGAAAGAAAAAAGGAAAAGAATTCCTAAACTAAAGTAAGAAAAAAAATCAGCAAACAAAAATAAAAATGAAAAAAAGTGAAAGGTGAAAGAGAAATCCAAACTTAAAAGATAAACTCCAACAAGACTACTTATACAAATGTCTCAACAAAAGAGATAAAATAAAATAAACATATATACGTTCCTTCCTATATATATATATATATATATTTGTTTTTTTAATCTTGCAGAGTTATAAGAAATGAGGCTCTCAAAATATATAGGGTGAATAATAGTGATGATATATAATATGCTAAATGAGAAGTTTTTGTCTGCTGCAAATTTTCTTGTTTTGAAGCAAAACACCTGCAAAAAGCATCTTAACCATTTTCTAATAAAAGTAATGCTCAAAAAATAGACTAAAGGTTTAGAAACTCCCTAGTTTAACTAATTTAATGAGGATCATTACTACTTCTCTTAAGAATCTGAAAACAAACTGAACAAAAGAGAATGGACTTCAAAACTAATCTAGTAGAGGTGCAAAAGGTTCATGAAGACCTGTAAAAATAGAGCTCAAGATCAGCAAAAACTAAAATAAAACAATACTGAAATCAAAACTAAAATAATGAAAATAAATGAAAGTGGGCACATGAAACTTACCATCAAAGAATTTCATTTAATATTACTTGAGAGGCATCATTTTCTTCATTTAGAATTAAAAGCATGAAGAAGTTCTATTGACCCATAATCATTATTTATTAAATTTAATCTAAAGCGAGCAGTAATTGTGAGCATTAATTTAATCACAATGATGAATGTCCGCATAATATTACAAGTTTCATATCAAGTCCAAGATTTTTACAAATTGATCAGAATCAAGACCAAATCCTAAACAAGGTAATGGAGAGGCCTTGAATTTCATATATTAAATATAGAGTGATATATCAAAACTCAAATATAAGAGAAATTGAAAATGATTTAAACATGTTCCAAATTTCTTATCAGATTCTTCATTACCATAGTGGTTGCCCAAGAGTGCCTTAAATTCTTTTATACAGGACAACGCCTCATCAGATATTTCACATTGTAAGTTTCTTTTCCATGCATAATTTTCTAGCTGCGAGATTTAACTTTGCCGATATGCGATTGAGTGTTATATAACAATTAAAAGACAATGAAAAATATGCATATATCAAAGTTTATCACATCGGAGGATTTTAAGGCAAGGCTTCATTTGTTTCATGATGCGATATAAGTGTTGCGATAGCAAGGTTGCTATATGAGCATGTGTGATGAGAAACTGGGATGGAGCCACTGCGATATTAGAGAATAATCATATCAAAGATCGGAGTTGCTAATAAAAGGAAACAACAATATTATTCTTGCGATAGCGTAAATGTGATAAATGACGTGGCTCATTGGTGGCACTGACTTTGAATTTTACAAGAGATCGGTGATCAGAATATTTGGGTTCGGGATGTAACATCACTGATATGCTGATGTGCAATGAAGAATAGACCCGGTAGTTAATTTTCTATCGGATCCGAGACATCAAAACCTTAAACATATGATCCAACCAAAATTGCAATTTAAATGGATGCGATATATTTTAAAATTGGATTTAAATGCCATATCGGGTTTGGGATTGTATGGACATCGCAATATTGACGACGTCATCTATCGAAAATAGGTAATTCGGGATATCAGAGATATTTGGAGTATGCTTATTTGAGAACCTCCGATATGTGAACTGCGATATATGTCATGACATTTTATAGGGCTGACAACTTCTTAAAGTATTGAATTAAAATGAAGCCCCCTTTTTATTTCCTTTTTTAAACAGAAAGCCCCTTTTAATAGTTATCAAAAATATTGGGTCGGGGAGTAATTTTATTGGAGCTCTCGAATGATGAGAGTATGCTATTATAATTCTCCGATATGAACCTTTTAATACTTTTTTAAAGGTTTGTCGGGGTTTTAATGAATGAAAGAAAAATTAAGGAATACTCAAATTCTGATGAATAACAAATAATACTTCCTTGAATCATGTTGCAGATTTGAAAAGGGTTAGCTGCTTGCTTATCTCAGGTGTCTACAATCAAGTCGACGAAGACCTCAAATTTACATTGGAGGACAAAAGTGGTGAAAGTGAGTCTATTTTTAGAAATAATTGTCAAGCCATAGCAATTCCTTGGAATTTCTTCATATATGATCAATGTGATGAAGTTTTGCGAGAACAAGGCAATTAAGTGATTTCACAAGTGTGTAATCTGACTACATAAGAGCTTCTGAAATGTTCTAAACCACTTTTCCAAAAATGAAAGGGGTTGCCCAAAAGAACTTGGATTCATTACTTGCTTATTAAAAACCTGCAATAATGAAATAAATGCAAACAGAAAAGAAATTTAATCTAAATTAATCTATTCTTATTTCTAACTTAATGAAGGAAACATGACTAGGTATAGTCATACTTCCAATGTAACTATTCTCTCATTTTAATTCCTTCATGTAAATACATGTCAAACATTAGTAACAAGAGCACAAATATAATTAAACTAAGAAGAAGAAATCTGAATGCAAAATGTACAATTATTGCTAATATATTTATAGGAAGTAGCTTATTTATAATTACCTTCTCTTGAAATGTCCCTTCTAGCTGAATTTTAATAGGATCATAGAAATCTTGATAGATTTTCATTAATGATTGGAAGGGATTTCAAAAAGAAGATAACAGGCTAGATTGTGGAAATAAACTTTTAGATACAATAGCCTACAAAATTTTGTTAGTCTTATGTGCATATGTTAAATTATTAACAATCTTCCGTGTAGGAAAATCCTCCAAATATTTTCCAAATGGATCAATGAAAAATGGATGGAAATATGTTAGAAACAATGGAAGATTATTAATTGAACTATATTGCTGGTCATATTGTGAAAATACACTCTCTTGTTGACACTGCTTTTGAGAAGAAAGAAGTAATTGATAAGAAATAAACATCAGTTGGAATTAAAAGAGAAATAATTCTTGATGTTCATGATTATAATTTGAATCTTCATTTTCCCATTGAGAGAACACGTCAATTGAGTGTTCAATGTTTAACAGCTCAATATGCCAGCATAAGATATCTAAAAATTGAAAAATGAAAACACAGAATAAATCTAAAGTTAAACAAAATAAGTGAAGGGAAAATAACAAAATCAAATCACAGTTTACACTAGTGTTATAATTATTGTTACAACACAATTGGGACTGACTTAAAGTAATGCGCTCTTCACAAGAATTGACCAGAATAATGGAATTTGAATGATTTCCAATACCAATTTGTGAATTAGAAAGAAAATTATGACTATGAATAGGAATGAGAGCTTGATCGTGATATAAATCATAAATTTGAATGGTTTCTTGAATGTTGAAATCATGAGTATGATTAATTGTTTGAAAATGAGAACTATTTGAAACAATTTCTGAGATAGAGTATTCTTCATTTTCATATGTGATTTGACTTTGATCATGAGGATTCAATTGAGAAGAAGACAAATCAATATCCTCAATGTCAAAGAAACTATCATAAATGACCTTGCTACATTCATTAGAATTCCCTTTGATCTCATCCAATGTATCAAAACAAGAAGGAATATTAATTCTAGAAGAATGATCAATGTTTTATTCTCTATCTAGATAAAAACTAATTAGCAATTCATTTATATCAACCTCTCTGTTTTCTGGAATAACATTATTTCAAAGAGGGAATAAATTGCTATCAGCAAAAATATCAAGATAGAGGCAAAAATGATAATCATAAGCAATGAATTTAAAAATGTCTTTGTTTGAGAACTCTTGTCCATTTTCATCATTGTAAATTTCAGATTTAAGATCATTTACTTGTCTAATTGTTCTTTCTTGAAGAATGTTGCTTTTCTGTCTCAAATTTTCCTTTTGATCAACATGATCACATTTAGAAATTTGTATAGTAGATTGCATATTATTGGAAAGTTGAATTTCTGCTCGTATTTGTTGATTTATGCTCTGATTTTCTGAATTTAACGCACAATAATTTTTAGATTTGAAGGTAGCAGCTTCTCCAATATTATTGTTAGTATCTTCTTGTAATTGAATAGTAAATATTTCCAAGCTTTGTGATTGAAATTCACTGATATGTGAAGGTGCATATTGATCATTATTAATATCGTAGGAAGTGTGAACTAAATGAAAAAATTGATCATACATAGTAGGGACCACTTCATCATTGTTTGTTTGCACCTCCATATTGGAATTCTCAATTATGTTAATAACATTGGAAGGAGATTGAGTAAAGCTTGAAATAATTTCACATGAACAGAAGACTGTGGACAATCCGGATCATACCACTGCAATAATAATTCCCTTTGGGGTTTGAAACGTCGACTCAATGAACAGAAGACTGTGGACAATCCGGATCATACCACTGCAATAATAATTCCCTTTTCAAAGGTTTATCTTTAATTTTAAATCTCAAGTAATTTAAACGAAATAGAATGGAAAAATCAATAATAGATTCATTTTCAAACCTTTGTAAATATTCAAAATCGGCACATACCTATTCATAGGCATAACCATCAAATTTACAAAGAAACATTATAATAAATTGATCCCAACTATGAATTGAGGCAACTGGAAGTGATTGACACCAGCGTTTGGCTTTTGCCAAGAATGTAAGAGTAAAAATCTTGCATAAAATGCCTTCACCAATATCATGAAAAATATGATTTGAAATTTTTTGAATGAATTGTAAAGCATGATTAACTGTAGAATTATTCCTCTTACTATTAAACTTTACCTTTGACAAGATTCTTACCACTTCTGGTGGAGTATTGACAGATGCACGTCTAGAAATACAACTCCAAATTGGAAGTTTAAGAAGAGCCATTGTAATAAAATTAAAATGTTAGAATACAAAGACTCCAATAGAAAACAAGTTTCATGACCTCATTCTAGTGCCAAAAATGTTGAAGGATCGAAAATATCTACCTACAACACTATAAGGGAGACCACCTGGTCCAGACCTTAAAACAATGCCTTTTCCGTTGAGATGATGGTTCCAACTGGTTTAACTAGGTCCAATTACGTTCTGTCTATCTCCAATGGCTTAAAATATGACTTTCATCTACCAATAGAGAAGAGACATGAGATCAAACTTCTTGTTGATCAAGTAAGAAAGTGATCCTTAAAATGATGTGGGGCTCAGTCAAGACACAACTAAATGTTGCCTCTTCTAGAAGAGGACTTCTAAGAATGTAGAATTAAATCTAAATTCAAAATTAATCCTAAAATATAAGCAAAATGAAATAAATCCCAAGCCTATCTCGATTAGGAAGATGTAGATTTAACTCAACAGAGAGCAATATATTTAAATATTTGGGATTTAAATATGTTTGGCTTATAATGAATATCAAGGTAACAAAGTAGTTCAAATAACTAACATTATGAATACCAAAACACATTCGGTTCAGGGACCTCTTAACTGAGATAATCAATCAACAACATTTAGGAAGTAGTTCACAAAATGATATTGATTGTTAAATCCGTAATTCAAATAATTAAACAATAATATACGGAAATAGTTCACAGAATATTACTGTTTGTTAAGACAAAATTAAAACAAATTTATGAGTAAATAGTTACTCAGAAATCATAATGCAAAGATTATTGTAAGCGACAAAGATCCCATTTTCACTAGAAATTTTTGGACAAAATTATTTTCTTGTCTCGGTACTCAGTTAGCTCATAGCTCATCTTATCATCCTCAATCTGATGGGAAAACTGAGATAGTAAACAATTTTTTTGAAGGATATCTTCATTTCTTTGTCTTTGATAAACAAACATAATGGGTCAAATGGTTGCCTTTGGCTGAATGGTGGTATAACACTTCCTTCCATACTACAGCAAAAATGACCCCATTTATGGGACTTTATGGATATCATCCACCATCCATCAAATCATATTTAAGAGAAAATTATAAGGTTCAAGCAGTGGAAGATCACATTGAGCATCAACAACGAGTTCTCCAACTCTTAAAGGATAACCTCACTTTGGTGCAGAATAGAATGAAACAATAGGTAGATCAACATTGCAGTGAAAGAAGTTTTTATGTAGGTGATTGGGTATTCCCATGGCTACAACCATATCATAAAATGTCCCTCAAGCAAGCTAAGAAGGATAACAAATTATCACCAAAGTATTATGGTCCATACAAGGTGTTGCAAAATATTGGTACTATGGCATACAAATTGGAGCTTCTTGCAACTTCCTGCAGCTTCTCGAGTGCACCCAATTTTCCATGTTTCATGTTTAAAGAAAGTTATAGGTGACAAGTTCCCAGTTCAAACAATATTGCCAAAAATTGACGAGGAAGGAAAAATCATATTGGAACCTGAAGCAATCATAGAAACAAGAACTCGACAGCGACGAAATTGATCAATTTCAGAGTATCTCATCATATGGAAAAACTTACTCGCTGAAGATTCCACATGGGAGGATGAGAATTTTATACAGAAGCATCAAAAACTACTCAAGCGTTGATGAATACACTTTTTTGAAGGAGAGGGGCATGTTAGGTCCCTATAATAATAGTGATTCCCCCATTACTATTGTAATTGTAGCCCTTATTGTTATTATTGTGCCCCTATTGTCCCCATATTGTTATTAGTGTGCCCCATAGAAGCCCACTATTGTTATTGTTATGCCCTTATATTATTATTGTTGTCAACTTTGGTTATATTGTGATCCCTTAGACTCCTATATATAGAAATGAGGTTTAGTGATTTGTATCATCAAAGAATTGTTCATTTGTGTAATTTAAAGGAGGTTTCGCCCTCGAAGAGGCTAATTTTTAAGTCATTGATCTATATTTTCTATATTTTTGTGAGGAGGTTCATAACAATAAAGGATAGAACCTCGTGCCTCGCACACTCATAAATAATCTAGTCAATAAAGGGTGTGGGAAAGTTGTCTTTGGGACAAGCTTTCTTTAGGTCGCAAAAATACGTGCAAACACGAATGGTGCCTTTCTTCTTGAGAACAGGAACCGGGTTGGATACCCATGTGGTATGCTCAATGGGATAGATGAAATCAGCTTGCTTGAGCTTTTCGATCTTGGTTTTTATGGCCTCACGATGAGAAGGGTGGATGGGTCTCATCTTCTGATGGACAGGAGTGGCATCGGCCCATGTGTCGATATGGTGTTCAACAATGGCGGGATCAAGTCTCGACATCTCAGAGTAAGACCAGGCGAAAACATCACGAAATTATTTGAAGAGCTAGGTGTAATATTCAGTTTCTTCTGGGGTGCACTCTGCCCCCAAGGTAATGATTTCTTTGATCCTTGGTTTATCTTAAATGTTTATTTTGACAGTGAGAGAGATGTTGGCCATATTCCCTTCTTCGAAAGTATCTGGGGCAGGGATGGGATTTTGAAACCAATCAAATTCACCATGGATGAATTATTTTGATTCCACAACATATTGGTCATGAGACTGTTGTTGCAGGAAGTACGCACGATTGTGCACATCATCCCAAGGGTAATCAGGGGTATACATAGCTTCCATGATGTCCTCATCAGAATGAAAGATGGGTGGATGGGAGGAAGACTAACTACATGATGTGGAGGAGATACCTGGTGCATCATTCTGAGAAAGGAGGTTCACATATGCATCATCTACAATGGTAGATGATGAACTAGTAGATGGAAGATCTACCAATATTGAGACCTGGGATTCCGCCGAAGGAGGTTCAATAGAAGTGTGCCCAGAAACCTCAAAAAGGTTTTTTTTTCGAGGAACTCAAGGATGATGATAGGTAAAGGATATGGGTTGTGGAGTCTATCATCTTGACATCAGGGGGAGGGATCATGATGGTGGTACCCAAGTCCCCCTGTTCTGGTATACTAATGGTACCAAAATCCACGGGTAGAGGAGTAGGTGATCCACTATGAGTGGTCTTGTATTCACGAAGCACCAATCGCTAAATTCGTTGAGATGAGGGAAACAATGGCAATAGTGACCATGATGATTTCACAAGGCACAAGGGTGATTTGTGTCTAATGTTTTGAGTTTCTTGGCTAGACCTGGTAAGGTAATTTGGACCTCAAGGATATTTGACTCAGGGAACGCTTCAAGAATCAAAGATTTGAGATGACGAAGCTCAGGAAAATTATTGGTGGCATGCCCAACAACTTCACACAAAGCGGATGGAGGTGATGGCTTTGGGGCTTTGCGGGCTGAAGGAGCTTGGGGAGCCTTATCCTTAGGTTCTTTCCTCTTGGCTTCACCCCCTGTCTAGATGCTTTCGCAATAGGAGTGGGTTCCTGTTGAGGTACCGGTGGAACTAGAGCAGTGGTAGAGGCCATAGAAACCGTTTGAATCAGGGTCAAAGCATGATATGCCTTATCTTACCAGGCGGGGTGCTTGTAAGGGGATCAATGTACTAGACTAGAATCCCCAAAGTCATATTAGGTAGGACCAACAAAGCCATGAGAGTGTTATATGGGAATAGTGTCCACACAGATGCTGCTATTCCCACTAAGATGGGTGGCTATCATAGAAACAAACAATCAAATTCTACTATTGATTCCTTTTATGAAAATAGATGAGAGGAGAACCAAGAGGGCCAACCTGAGTCTTGCGCTCGATTTCCTCTCCTTCTTGATAGATTTTTGCCACTTTCTCTTTATCTGCTTAGCTTCAAAAGGACCTGTAGAATCACAACAACATACTACTATGCAAGAAACAAGGATCTAAGTTCATAAATAATGCAGGATCAGATGTGCATTAACCATATACAAGCATATATAAACAAATACACAAG
>APFE030797796.1:0-12833 GCA_000404065.3 Pinus taeda | reverse complement strand
TCCACAAACAGATGGCCAGATAGAAGTAGTTAATAGGACGGTGATCCAGCTACTAAGAGGATATTGCAGCAAACATCCTAAGCTTTGGGATGAGCACTTGTGCTATGTGCAACATGCTTACAATAGAGCCAAACACTCTTCTACACAGAGATCTCCTTTTGAGACCTTTTTTGGTTTCATACCAAGGTCTCCCTTGGATTTTGCCTTTGGTAAAGATACCAAGGTTGATGGACACAGTGATGTGGAGAAGGCAACTAGGTTCATTGAACAGATCCAGGAGATCCATCATGCAGTACAGGAACAACTGGAAAAGAGCCAGGCCAAGTACAAGGCTAGGCATGATAAGCATCGGATGGAGCATAGTTTCCAAGTTGGAGACCGAGTCTGGCTGTATATTAGTAAGGATAGAATGCAAGGTGAAGGTAAAAAGCTAAAACCTATAAGGTATGGACCCTTCAGGATACTTGAGAAGATTGGTGAGAATGCTTTTCGCCTTGATCTACCAGCTTACATGCACATCTACTCAGTCATAAATGCAGACTGTTTGAGGGTGTTTGAACCTTCAATGTTTGAGGACCCTGAAGAGCAGGGTAAATTACCTTCTGTTGATGACCTACTACCTGAATACCTTAATGAGTTACAGGAAGACATAGTGCTGGATAGGAAGGGGAGGACGACGCACAGTGGACAGGTGGAATACCTCAGGCTTGGGCTTAAAGGTTCGAAGCCGAGAAGTGCAAAGTGGATTGAGATTTGACAAGTGAGACAACATTTTCCTCACTTAGTCGATGCTTGAATAAAACCAACTTTTGGTGGTCCAAAAGCTTTTCAGTTGGGAGGCCGTGATCCGAATCGGATCCATAAATGACTGTCATAAAACCGTGACTAAAAAAGGTCGAACAAATCCTTGAAGAATCCAAACCACAGTTGAAAACACCCTGAACCAGTGGCCATGGCAGCCGGCGTGGAACGACGAGGACCTCGGTCAAAGCGCGTTGACCGAGGCCCATGGAGACTACGCAGGAGGTCAAAATAGCCCCTGGGAGCCTCGGATCGGGAAAAGGAGTTGGTTTTTGATGCGCATTAGTGCTTAGCACTAATGCGCATCGCTGGGAAAATAGGGCCGAAATGGTAGACTTAAGTGCTTGGTCACGTTGGGAGCCAGGGGACCGTGGGTAGAAAAAGGTAAAAAGCGCCAACGTACGATGGTGGGGCCCACAGCCTGGAAACCGGCGGTTTGATTGGGATGTCCTTGAATGCTAAGCGGGTTTGGAGAAAGCGGAGTGATCACAATCAGCGATCGACGCGTGGCAGCGCAGGAGAGAGGAAAACCGCCATGATTGCACGTTATCGGTTGAGCAAGTCAACTACACTCGACATGCGAATGATGTTGGATCTCGAGGAGCCCAGATCGGACGGTTGAGATTGCACCCGATAGACAGAGCGGAATTGACAAGGGATTAAGCCACAATTTAAGAGGATTTTGAATCTATTGACCACCACGGTGGAGAAAGCAACGAATCGACAAGCGGGTTGGCGCAGTTCCGATGGAGTCACATGGCTACTTCCTGAGCATTATGCTGACACCGAACAGGGAATTCCAAGCACACAGGCGACAGGCGAATCAACGCAAGAAGGAGAGGAAACGAATAGACATGGAGGTCGAATGGCTAAATCCATGAAGAGAGACAGCGAATGGGAGATCAGAGGAGAGATTTAGATCGAAGAGTCCAAGCGACCAAGAGAAACAGTGAATAGTGAACCCTAAGATGAGGACTGAGCACAGAGGGTAGTAAAGCCAAGTAGAGGAGACAGAGGGCCGATCTGACCACAAGTATCATCGAGCACCAAAGAGCTTAAAGGATCAAGCCTTCCCATAGAGGAATCTGTCCGGATTGAGCATCACATTTGGCTCTTTCCACTGTAGACCGAGAGTCGCAAAGTAGGTAGGAAGAATAAGATTCTGTTTACTCCAAGTGGCTTGGGGAATCCAAGAACCACCCTGCCAAGCAAAATCTGCTTCAAGAGAACTCATATTGAGTCCCTGCTTTTGTAATTCTCTGCTTAAAGATAGAATAAAACAAGGCCACCACTGAAGCTGGACCGGAGATGTAGCCTTGGAGACTAGGGTGAACTCCTTATTAAAAACTGTTTGTGTCTAGTATTGCTTACTGTATTCCTCTACTGTCTTTCCATTCAAAATTTCTGTGTATTGGCAATCTGATCGATTCGTTGTTTCAATCACACAAAACACACACCAACACATGAGTCTGTAATACCTTTGTTTATTAAATCTTCAACTGAGGTCACTCATAGGGTGAGAATCAGATAAAGAAGATTGAGTTCCTCATTGACAAGATTGAGGAAGAGGTGTACATAGAGCAGTCGGAAGGTTTTGAGACATTCGATGTGAGTTGCATGTGTGTTGACTCAAGAGAGCTTTGTACAGATTGAAGCAAACACCTCGTGCTTAGTACACCAGGATCGACAACTATTTCACCAAGTTGGTCTTCACAAAGAGTGAAGCAGATGCTAACCTTTACCACATCATGGTGGAAGGTAAGCCATTGATCATTGTTCTTTATGTTGATGATCTAATATTGACAGGTGATGATCAGTTGATCAAGTATTGCAAGGAGGACCTTGCAAGAGAGTTCGAGATGAAAGACATGGGTCTTATGCACTACTTTCTAGGCATGGAAGTGTGGCAGAAGGATGGGGAAGTGTTTATGTCTCAAGGAAAGTATGTCAATGAGATACTCAGGAGATTCCATATGGAGAAGTGCAAGCCCATGCAGACTCCTAGCAGGTAACTGGAGGAAGGAGGATGCTACTTCAGGTGAGGTAGTAGCTACTTCTGTTTATCAGCAGCTTGTGGGTTCATTGATGTATTTAGTGAACACATGACCAGATTTGTGCTTTGCAGTGAACCAACTGAGTCAAGCTATGGTTCAGTCTACCAAGCTATTTTAAAAGGCAATGAATCATGTCATAAGATACCTCAAAGGCACATCTCAGTATGGATTATGTTATAGACGGATAGAGCGAATGAAGATTCAGGGCTTCACAGATGCAGATTGGGCAGGGAGTCCATCACACCGGAAGAGCACTTCATGAGGAATTTTCAACCTTGGTTCAGCTGCAGTTTCTTGGTACAATAGGAAATAAAGGTCAGTTGCACTTAGCTCAGCAAAGGCTGAAGACATGGCTGTTAGTTAGGTAGCATGTGAGCCCATTTGGATGCGGAAAATTCTCGCTGGATTGATTGGTCAAAGGATGGATCCAACTATGATCTATTGTGATAATTAGAGTTGTATCGAATTCTTTGAGAATCCAGTATTTCATGACAGTTCCAAGCACATAGATATCCGGTATCATCATCTTCGAGACTATGTGGTGAACAAGATCATGTTATTGTTGTATGTTTTGACCGAGGAGCAGGATGCATATATTTTGACTAAGGCATTGTGAAAATGCAAATTTGAGTTCCATAGAGACAGGATTGGGGTGATTGATAATCCATTTCTTGTTGAGAGGGAGTGTTGAAAATAGCAACAAGAAATGCTAAATATAGAAGTTCTAAAAATAACATTGCTATAAATAGCATTTCGGGATACATTCCAATTCTAGTTAGTCCCTGAACTAAAATTGAGAATTAAAATTCGAATTTTTTCTCAGCAATTGTTTGAAAATTAATTAATTAATTCATCTTGAGTTAATTAGTTGGAGAAAATCAAACATGAAGTCTATGTGAAGACATGCAAAAATTTTCCCTTTGATTGAGGAAGTTATCCATTAATTAAAGTGATCAGGATGAGTTGTACTTTGAGTTGTAATTAGTTAGCTCAGTTAACAGAGTTAAGTCCAGTTAGATTAGTTCCAATAGTTTGTGGAATTGATTGTGAGTTCAGTTAGTTAATGCATGCATGCATGTAAATACTGTACTTCAGATAACTACATATTCTCTCATAAATAACTCATGAATGTCAGTTCAGTCAGAGACCAATTGAGATCAAATGATGGGACAATGTGCTATCAGTTGTTGGAATATTCCATTGAGGATATCTCTTGCATGCAGAAGGAATTCATTCCTTGGAGATTGTGCAGTTACTTCTGAATTTGGTGAGTTGCATGAGAGGTTAATTCACACAGGTGGCAGCCAGAGGACCCAGGAGAAAATGCGCAAGGAAATAGGAGTCTTGGAGGATTGAAGGAAGGCATATTTTGTGTCTATTCAGTCTATGAGCAACATCGAGGGATTGTACTTAGAGATGGATAGCTTTTGAGCTAAAGCTTTGTGTAATCCAAAGATATTTCCACCTTTATGATGATATAGATAGCGGGGATTTTAGCTAAGGCTTTCCCCAGAGTATTCTTCTATGTTCATGTGTGATTGATTTCTCATTCTCTATTATACGTGTTCTATTTTATCTTGCTCAAAATCAATTAAGTTTCCGCAAGTTTGTTTGTAGAAGTAGATCAAGTATTTTGTTTTAGTATATTGCATTATCTGGTGATCTATAGTGGGAAATTCTACAAGGAAGGCGAGATTAGCTTTCCATAAAGATGAATATTGTTTTACTAGTTTTTCTTATCTTGAGTAACATTATGATGGGTAGACAAACACTACAATTTTTTATTTTTTCTCTGTATTTGCTTTTTGGATTAGTGTATGAAGGATTGCCTAAACTAAATGCTATATTCAGATCATCTAGCAACGTTTTCCTACTTTTTGATATATTTGCTCTGATGCATGTACTGGACTATTATTCTCACTGATGCATGTACTAGACTATTATTCTCACTATGCCTGTACTTGACTTTTAAATATGTATAAAAAGCAATTTTTTTTCTATGAATATATATATATATATATATATATATATATATAATAATATATATTATATTATATATATTAAATTTCATATTTAATCAATAAAATATATTTTATTAACATATTATTTTATTTAATTAAAATCCATTTGAAACCATTGAGCAAAAAATCTATTTCAAACCATCTACACAAACATTTTGAATAAATAGATAATGAAAATAATTCAAATGAATTAAAAAAATAAAGAAATTGATATTAAACATTGGTGACAAAACATGTCATTTATCGAGATTCCTTTAAATGACCAGAGTCTAATGGATGATATAAGTGGTAACACATGTAAGGATCCCCCGATGGGTGTGGCCAAACGGATGGCAATTGGGACTCGGGATCTCATCGTGAGGCACTTGGCAGTTAATTCCACAACTCCAGGGTTATAATGAGATGAGACGTCTCACCTTCGAATTTTCTAGAATTGGTTAAGAAGGATATTATGTGTTGTTGTCGAAAAATCATGGGTGTTACATTTTGGGTGATGAGTATTGTTTTGCGGGGTGGAAGGTTTGCTTGTCAATGACCATGTGCACTTGCCAGGGCCATGGGCTACGTGGAGTAGTGGAGAGGTCTCTCATTCTGCATTTGCAAGCTTTAGTCTGGACTCCCAGGATTTTACCTGGGACCCTGGGGTTACTCTAAACGGGGTCTTGTAGGAAAGGTGAAGGAGACAAAGCATAAATAATTCACACATAAAACACGAGTTGTTGCTCTTCTATTGATCACATAAAACATGATGATTACAATGAACTCGGTGAAAGGTATTTATCCTTTTCCAGCTAGCTACTTGCCTAAAATATCTTGACATGCAACCACATGCAACCACACACTAAAAGTGATCTATCACTTAACTCGACTTAACACAACACTCAAACACTCAACCACTCAATCATTCAATCACTTAGTTAACTGACACTCTATGTGTATCTAAACTCCATATGTGGGAGTAATTACAAGTTCTAACACTCCCCCTTAATTATGACCATATGACTCAACATAACTCAACATGACTCAACTATGCCTGATAGGCTTACAATAGAATTTGACGCAATTATCACTCAAACATGCCTGCTTGTCTATGTCTCATCTAGGCTTACAATGACTCGAGACTTTCACAATTTTGCATTTTCTCTTTCTCTTCTTCCAAATTTTAAATCCTCGAAATTGCTTCATTCTCTGTTGTGCTTTCTTGTTGTAGGCTTTATTCACTTGTTGCTGCTGCAATTTTTCTTTGACTTGTCTTGAACTTATTCTGAAAAACAATTGGATCATGTCTTCTAACAATTCCTCTTCAAATATTCGTTCAACTATGGGTTGTTGCCATAACATTGCATCTTCAAACTGTCTTCTTTGCTTTGTTTTATGCGCTTCATATTCTTGATTTTCTTTCTACCATATTTCTTGATAGCAGAATCTTATCTCTTCTTGACTCCATTGCTAAAATTGGTTTCAATGCATTCATCTTTGTCTTCAGAAACATCGATATCATTTTCACTTTCATCATCAGGTACTATTCCTTTTTTCCTGTAATTTGCATCAAATTTATTAACAACCTTTTTTTCAACTATTTCGCCCATGCTATTTTGAACACCTACATATTCAAAAATAATGTTAAAAACATCTTTAATATGACTCTCTTCAATGAGAGCTTCTTGCTCTACATCTGCCTTCTTTTCAACTACATGGAGGTTGTCTTCCACTATGTTGTTAGTGAATATTCTCATCAAAAACTCTTCAATCACTTTATCATGTTCTTGATCTTCAACCACTGCTATATCACTTATTGCTTTATGGATAGTTCCAACTGCTTCATGAATAGTTCCAACTGCTTCATATCTTGTTGTTACAGTGACAACTTCAACCTTCAATGTTTCATCAAACATTGTGCTTACCATATTGCCACAATCAATCTCTATTTCAAAAAAGAAACCACACATATCATCGACATGATGTTCATCCATACTATTGTGGGATATCTAAGCATTCATGTGCTCATTGTCAATTTCATTGACAATTTCAACTTCATCAAATTCATCAGCTGTAGTTGGATTCACCAATTCATATATAGCTTTGTGGCCATCATCCACATGTGTCTCGTCACAGTGGGATTCACCATCATCTGCATCATCCATATCACTGTGGAGTCCTTGAGCATTTATTTTCTCTTGCTCCGTTTCACATACAGAGGCTCCTGCTTCTCTCTTTGCAATCTTTGTTGCATATTCTTCATCCATATGCATGCTTGCATAATGGGTTTCAATTTTATGGTCTTGAAAACCATCATCCACTTTTGAGTTGGATTCTCCAAGCTCTGTTTTCCTCTCAGAGTCTTGCTCATCTATGCTCAAATCTGTGACTAACTTCTTTTCTTATGACATAACCTGATCTTGCATGTCACTCCACCTTGTGCCAAATTCTTCTTCCAGGAACTTCCATGCTTCCTTGGAAGTTGTAGCCTCTACTACCTTGCACAAACACTTCTCATCCAATGCATGTTTTATAAAATTCAATGCTAAAGAATCACATATTTCATCATGTGGGTTATCAGAATCGTACTCAATCAACTCTTTAGCTCAAAGAAAAGTTAACATCTTGATAACCCAATGATCAAAATATTTACCTGTAAACAACGAAGGTGGTAGCAAATCAAAGCTTCCCCAATCACCATCGATTTCTTCTTTTTCTTCTGTTAGACTTCTTAGTTCCTACACTGTGGCTTGAACCTCTCTAACCATGGCAATAATCTCTGCCTTTTATTTTCGATTCTTTTTCTTAGTCTTCTTCAGTCGCACTTTGCAACCCATGACTATTGTCACTCCTTTTCTTATAGCTTCATTGCTGATTACATGTGGCTATCTTCCATATCGCCCCCGAAAAAAATATGATTTTCAATATGCACCTACATAAGGCACAATCTTCACCCAAAAAATTGTCATGCTTGACAAAACACCGAAATAAAAATCTTCACCAAATTTTGTCAAAATCCCCAAAATAACTTTACAAACTACCGAACTTTTCAAAACCCTAAACTCTCTTGCCAATAAAAACCCGTAAAAATTTCTTCTTATTATCCCAAAACTTATGTTTTTTTAATTAAAAAAAAAAAAAAACTTGGAAAAAATCGTTTTCCAAAACCCTTTTCAAAAATCCTTTTTGAAAACTTTAGTAGAAAAGATTTTCACCACTTTAATCCCATATAACAAATATGTCACTTATATATTGAAAAATGTCTTTTAATATACAGCAAAAGATACCCACGTGCTTTTCCTTACCCTCTTACATTCCAGGCTCACGGCTATTTCGAAACCCTCAACGAGAAGTGGTTATCTATGGACTGCTCACGACAACGGCGGGTATGGTTGCCTCATAACTCGACTTCGAATCTTTATCGTAAAAAAAATTACTCTTTGTTCTCTATTAACGCGGCCTTTTCTGCTGATACGTTAAGTGCGAACGCTATCCACGATATAGGAGGACCGAAGCTTTATGTGGCTGCCTCATAACTCGACTTCAAATCTTTTATCAGAAAAAAATCATCTTTGTTCTATTAACGCGGCCTTCTCTGTTGATACACTGCATGTGAACGTTGTCCACAGTATAGAAAGACCGAGGCTTTATGCTAAGCCCACTAGCGTTATAACACCTTGAATACCACTATAAGGAGTGTTATAGCTTAAAGTGGTATAAGGAGTGTTATAGCTTAAATAAGAGGAAAAATTATTTCTCTCTTCTCTCTCACGGATTATTGTTAGTTAACAGGATGGTGATCCAGCTGCTGAGAGGATATTGCAGCAAACATCCTAAGCTTTGAGATGAGCACTTGTGCTATGTGCAGCATGCTTACAATAGAGCCAAACACTCTTCTACATAGAGATCTCCTTTTGAGACCTATTTAGGTTTCATACCAAGGTCTCCCTTGGATTTTGTCTTTGGTAAAGATACCAGAGTTGATGGACACAGTGATGTGGAGAAGGCAACTAGGTTCATTGAACAGATCCAGGAGATCCATCATGCAGTACAAGAACAACTGGAAAAGAGCCAGGCCAAGTACAAGGTTAGGCATGATAAGCATCGGATGGAGCATAGTTTCCAAGTTGGAGATCGAGTCTGGCTGTATATTAGTAAGGACAGAATGTGAGGTGAAGGTAAAAAGCTAAAACCTATCAGGTATTGACTCTTCAGGATACTTGAGAAGATTGGTGAGAATGCTTTTCGCCTTGATCTACCAACTTACATGCACATCTACTCAGTCATAAATGTAGACTGTTTGAGGTTGTTTGAACCTTCAATGGTTGAGGACCCTGAAGAGCAGGGTCAATTACCTTCTGTTGATGACCTACTACCTGAATACCTTAATGAGTTACAGGAAGACACAGTGTTGGACAAGAAGGTGAGGACGACGTGTAGTGGACAGGTGGAATACCTCAGGATTGGGCTTAAAGGTTCGAAGCTTAGTAGTGCAAAGTGGATTGAGATTGGACAAGTGAGACAACAGTTTCCTCACTTAGTCGATGCTTGAAGAAAACCAACTTTTGGTGGTCCAAAATCTTTTTAGTTGGGAGGCCGTGATCCGAATTGGATCCATAAACGACTATCATAAAACCGTGACTAAAACAGGTCGAACAAATCCTTGAAGAATCCATACCACAACTGAAAACACCCTGAACCAATGGCCATGGCAGCCGGTGTGGAACGATGAGGACCTCGGTCAAAAAGCACTGACCGAGGCCCATGGAGACTACGCAGGAGGTCAAAACAGCCCCTGGGAGCCTCAGATTTGGAAAAGGAGCTGGTTTTTTATGCACGTTAGTGCCGAAATGGTAGAGCTTAAGTGCTTGGTCACATTGGGAGCCAGGGGAACGCGGGTAGAAAAAGGTAAAAAGCGCCAACGTACGATGGTGGGGCCCACAGCATGGAAATCGGTGGTTTGATTGGGATGCCCTTGAACGGTAAACGGTTTTGGAGAAAGCGGAGTGATCACAATCAGCGATCGACGCGTGGCAGCGCAAGAGAGAGAAAAACTACCACGATTGCGCGTTATCGGCTGAGCAAGTCAACTGCGCTCGACGTGCGAATGATGTTGGATTTGGAGGAGCCCAGATCAGACGGCTGAGATTGCACCCAATAGACATAGTGGAATTGACAAGGGATTAAGCCATGATTTAAGAGGATTTGGAATCTGTTGACCGCCACGGTGGAGAAAGCAACGAATCGACAAGTGGGCTGGCGCAGTTCCGATGGAGACACATGGCTACATCCTGAGCATTATGCTGACGCCGAACAGGGAATTCCAAGCACACAGGCGACAGGAGAATCGACGCAAGAATGAGAGGAAACAAACAGACACGGAGGTCGAATGGCTAAAGCCATGAAGGGAGACAGTGAACGGGAGATCAAAGGAGAGATTCAGATCGAAGAGTCCAAGCGACCAAGAGAGACAGTGAACAGTGAACCCTAAGAGGAGGACTAAGCACATAGGGCAGTAAAGCCAAGCAGAGGAGACAGAGGGCCGAACTGACCACGGGTAGCATCGAGCACCAAAGAGCTTGAAGGATCAAGCCTTCCAATAGAGGAATCTGTCCGGATTGAGCATCACAGTTGGCTCTTTCCACTGTAGACCGAGAGTCGCAGAGCAGGTAGGAAGAATAAAAGTCTGTGTACTCCAAGTGGCTTGGGGAATCTAGGAACCACCCTGCCAAGCAAAATCTGCTTCAAGAGAACTCATATTGAGTCCCTACTTTTGTAAGTCTCTGCTTCAAGACACAATAAAACAAGGCCACCACTGAAGCTGGATTGGAGATGTAGCCCTAGAGACTAGGGTGAACTCCTTATTAAAAATTGTTTGTGTCTAGTATTGCTTACTGTATTCCTCTGTTGTCCTTCCATTCAAAATGTCTGTGTATTGGCAATATGATTGATCTGTTGTTTCAATCACACAGAACACACACCAACTCATGAGTCTGTAATGCCTTTTTTTATTAAATCTTCAACTGAGATCACTCATAGGGTGAGAATTAGATAATGAAGACTGAGTTCCTCAATGACAAGATTGAGGAAGAGGTGTACATAGAGCAGTCGGAAGGTTTTGAGACCTTCGATCGTGAGTGGCATGTGTGCTGACTCAAGAGAGCTTTGTACAGAATAAAGCAAGCACCTCGTTCTTGGTACACCAGGATCGACAGCTATTTCACCGGGTTGGGCTTCACAAAGAGTGAAGCAGATGCTAACCTTTACCACATCATGGTAGAAGGTAAGCCATTGATCATTGTTTTTTATGTTGATGATCTGATATTGACAGGTGATGATCATTTGATGAAGTCTTGAAAGGAGGACCTTGCAAGAGAGTTTGAGATGAAATACATGGGTCGTATGCATTACTTTCTAGGCATGGAAGTGTGGCAGAAGGATGGGGAAGTGTTTATGTCTCAAGGCAAGCATGCCAATGAGATACTCAGGAGATTCCACATGGAGAAGTGCAAGCCCATGCAGACTCCTCTAGCAGGTAACTGGAGGAAGGAGGATGTTACTTCAGGTGAGGTAGTAGCTACTTCTGTTTATCGACAACTTGTGGGTTCATTGATGTATTTAGTGAACACACGACCAGATTTGTGCTTTGCGGTGAACCAACTGAGTCAAGTTATGGTTCAGTCTACCAAGCTATTTTAAAAGGTAATGAAGCATGTGACAAGATACCTCAGAGGCACATCTCAGTATGGATTATGGTATAGACGGATAGAGCGATTGAAGATTCAGGGCTTCATAGATGTAGATTGGGCAGGGAGTCCATCACACTGGAAGAGCACTTCAGGAGGAATTTTCAACCTTGGTTCAGCTGCAGTTTCTTGGTACAACATGAAATAGAGGTCAATTGCACTTAGCTCAGCAGAGGCTGAATACATGGATGTTAGTTAGGCACCATATGAGGCCATTTGGATGTGGAAAATTCTAGCTGGATTGTTTGGTCAGAGGATGGATCCAACTGTGATCTATTGCGATAATCAGAGTTGTATCAAATTCTTTGAGAATATAGTATTTCATGACAGGTCCAAGCACATCGATATCTGGTATCATCATCTTCGAGATTGTGTGGTGAACAGGATCATGTTATTGTTGTATGTTTCGATCTAGGAGCAGGATGCATATATTTTGACTAAGGCATTGTGAAAATGCAAATTTGAGTTCCATAGAGACATGATTGGGGTGATTGATAATCCCTTTCTTGTTGAGAGGGAGTGTTGAAAATAGCAACAATAAATGCTAAATATAGAAGTTCTAAAAATAACATTGCTATAAATAGCATTTCGGGATACATTCCAATTTTAGTTAGTCCCTGAACTAAAATTGAGAATTAAAATTCGATTTTTTTCTCAGCAGTTGTTTGAAAATTAATTAATTAATTCATCTTGAGTTAATTAGTTGGAGAAAATCAAACATGAAGTCTATGTGAAGACATGCAACAATTTTCCCTTTGATTGAGGAAGTTATCCCATAATTAAGGAGATCAGGATGAGTTGTACTTTGAGTTGTAATTAGTTAGCTCAGTTAAGTGAGTTAAGTCCAGTTAGATTAGTTCCAACAATTTGTTGAACTAATTGTGAGTTCAGTTAGTTAATGCATGCATGCATGTAACTACTGCACTTCAGATAACTGAATATTATCTCATAAATAACTCATGCATGTCAGTTCAGTCAGAGACCCAGTTGAGATTAGAGGATGGGACAATGTACTATCAGTTGGAGGAATTTTCCTATATAGGAAACTCATCCATGCAGAAGGAATTATCTCCTTTAGGATTGCACAGTTACTTCTGAGTTTGGTGAGTTGTGTGAGAGGTGAATTCACACAGGTGGCAGCATTGGACCCCAGGAGAAAATGCACAAAGAAATAGGAGGTTTGGAGGGAAAAGGAGAAGTTTTGTGAGAAGCCTTTGAATGTCTATGAGCAA